>VDFB02095565.1:0-12201 GCA_007258455.2 Sequoia sempervirens | reverse complement strand
TACTTATTTATCTCTTTTAATTGTTATATATTCAAAGACTAATTAGCAATCTAAACAGCTTTGCCTCTAGTCAGTTGCCATTAAATGCATTGATTTTGAATTAATGAATTATGCACCTTTAGCTAGTAGTTTTAATCAAAGCATGCATATGGATTCAGAATCAAACTCTCAAATTTTGGAAAGGTTAATTTTTTGAAACAAAGATCTACTTTTGAACCTCAAATGCTTAATTTCTATGAACCATATAGCATATGCCACTCACAATACCCATTTGCAAAGACTGTCCTTGTAACAAAAAGCAACGATATGATTACAAGTACAATCAATATAGTGAGAATCTTGAATTAACCTTTTTCTCTGTTTACTATATGCAATTGTAAACAAAAGAGAAGGTTCATTCTAGAAACTCACCTTGTACTACTTGCTTGAAGAATTTGCCATAGCTGGACCGCTACACAACCTCTTTTCTTCCAACCAAAAGCATTGCACCATGTAAAAAGCTTTCATTAGAAAACAAAAACCATGTCTTTGTTTTTTCTAAAAGAATAGCAATTTATAGTACTCCTACTGCGATGGATACTAATAGCAAAAACCATTTAAACACTACCGAGCATTTTTCTAGGTTCAAGAGACACAAGTATAAATGCAAACAAGATTAACTACACAAACTAATTGTGACAGGTTACTGGACCACAAATCTTCTAGCAATGAACTTGACTGCTCTTTTGCATGAAGCCTCAAACTATTCTATCAAGCAATATTACTTAACTGCTCTATGGGAACATTGTAATTTGGATTCTACAACATTTTTGGCATAGTTTTTTATAACCCCAAGATACACAAACAGTAACAACGACATCTGACAAAATTTTTATGCTTGCCGGCAGGGAAAAGGTTTCTACTGCATTCTCTATGCTCCCATTGTTTGCATTTATGACTACAAGGACAACAACCACAAATTTTAACAGAATACCTCTATCCTTTATGATTTCATGACAACGGAAAAGCTCAAAGCAAAACATTCTCGACTCATTGTTGAAAAGCTCTCATTGTTTTTTTGCAGGAATAAAAAAAACACAAACTCTACAGGACTACATGCATGAAGCAAAATGAACAAGAGGATTTCTACATAATACCTATCAAACGAAGATGAAACCTTCACATTTCAACAAGAAATTCGAATAAACAATACTAAAAGTAGTTTAAAATATGAATTTATAATCAAAGTATACAATTTCCTTAAAGCACTATGAAACCCTACTTGCATTTCTTGTATCAAACAGAATAAAAAGTGAAAATCAATATTACTTAACTGCTCTATGAGAACATTGTAATTTGGACTCGACAACATTTTGACATAGTTTTTTATAACCCCAACATACAAAAATAGTAATGACGGCATCCAACATAATTTTTATGCTTGCCGACAGGTAAAAGGTTTCTACTGTATTCTTTATGCTCCCATTGTTTGCATTTATGCCTACGAGGACAACAACCACGACTTTTAACAGAATCCCTCTATCCTTTATGCTTTCATGACAAAGGCAAAGCTCAAAGCAACACACTGTCGACTCATTCTTGAAAAGCTCTCATTATCGCACACGTTGACATAATTTTGGTTCCAAAGCCCTCTTTATGGGACCACCTTGCAGCAATAAAAGAAATACAAACTCTACAGGGCTCACATGCATGAAGCAAAATGAGCAAGAGGATTTCTACATAATGCCTATCAAACGCAGATGAAACCTTTGCATTTCAACAAAAAAATTCAAATAAATAATACTAAAAGTAGTTTACTATATGGATTCATGCCTACGAGGACAACAACCACGACTTTTAACAGAACCCCTCCATCCTTTATGCTTTGATGACAACGGAAAAGCTCAAAGCAACACACTGTCGACTCACATGCATGAAGTAAAATGAACAAGAGGATTTTTACATAATTCCTATCAAACGCAGATGAAACCTTCGCATTTCAACAAGAAATTTGAATGAACAATACTAACAGTAGTTTAAAATACGAATTTATAATCAAAGTATACGAATGCCTTCAAGCACTATGAAACCCTACTTGCACTTCTTGTATCAAATAGACTAAAAAACGAAAACTTACCTCTTCTGACCTCAAGCAATTTGTCTCTCACTGTTCACCGTTTTAATGTATCGAAACTCTAAAAATCACCAAATTATCACCTCAAATAACTCGTTTCTGGGTCTGGACTCTGCAACTATAACATATCCTGCTCAGTCACTAAAACTCTCCCTCAGAACACCGCTTACAGAAGACAAAAACAACACACGCAAAGTAATGGAAATGCATACCAAGTAACTCAACTCTATATTAAATGACCAAAGTACCCTGGCCACGCGTGGCCTCCAAGCGACTCCACCGCCTTCACCTCGAGCCAAATGCCATTCAATGCATTTAATTTTTTTTCATGCATCACGTACGTCTACCCGCCAGTTTGATAAACTATGCCTCTGCTTAATTTTAATTAATCAATTTATGCGCTCGCTGTTTCCTAATATTTTAATGCATTTAATCTGCATTCATGGATTATGTACCTCTAGCCGCCACCTTTTAAACTATGCCTTTGCTTAAATTTATTTAATCAATTTATGCATTCGCATTTTCCCGAATTTTTAAAACTAAAATGATTTATAAGTAAAGCTACTCGGACGCATTAGAAAAAATAGATAAATGCTAATTTCCCAATTTATAAAATAACTCTCCAAATTCAAACTATACAAAAAAATAAGTAATATGTTAAATCGCGAAATGTGATTCGTCAATGCTAGCGCTTAAATGCATTCCGGGCGAATGCATAAGTATACCTGCCTACCGGCAGGAACTATTAATTGCTGGGCAGTACTAGCCAGCTTGTTTGACATTGCTTAAAGATAAGCCTCACAAGTTTCGTAAAACACGCTCTTTCCCATCGTGAATCGTGATGCGAAAAAAAATGTAAGCTATTCCACGGTTATCAAAGTATAATAATGATGAAACTTTTTACTTTGGAAAAGTCTCCCCTCGATATCTATTTTGTACAACTCATTCATTCATGTGGAAACCATCTGAATTGTTGCTTCGTATCAGCAACACAAATCATCCCTCCATCTGCTTTCAACCATTGTTCTCCCTTTTCCTGAGCTTTTTCTCTATCTTTGAATCTTGTGATTATATAATGTCTTGCTGTGGGGGAAAGTGTGGATGTGGATCAGGCTGCAGCTGTGGCGATGGATGCAAGGGGTAAGTAACTTCATCAATTAACTCTTTAAGTCTGTAAAAGCTACCTAATACTTTCTCCATCTACCTGGGTAACTATTATTATTTTATTTCTGAGCTTTGGGTATCTCTATTGAGCCTCAGCCCACTGTCATGGCTATGCATTGGCTTGTAATCAATTTACCTTTGATGATAGATCTAAAAGAAAGAAAACCCAAATGTCCCAAATCAAAAGCAATATGCAGGTGGTTATAGAAATTAGTAGATTTAGGTTTTCACAGCCTACATCTGTAATAATTGAAATTTCTTAGGAAAAAGTATTGCAGGTTTTTACATCTCTTAACAAAAATTATTGCTTTCAAAGTGGGAGTTTTTCAGCGGGAGAAAATTGAATTTTTTTCTTACTTTCTATTTTTTGATGTATCATAAAATTAACATTAGAAAAAACAACTCGCACAATCAAATTCAAAAACAATGCATACTAACCTATTGATTTATTAAAAGATGTGAAAAACTTATATATTAAAAATCATATCATCGTCAAGTAGTTTCTGAGATTGCTGTAATTTTTCCACTGCAGATGCAACATGTACCCTGACTTAAGCTCTGGTGAGAAATCGGTTGGAGGCCCCACTTCCTCTGACGTGGGGTAAGCAACCAAGCTATCCTTGATTTCTTGAGAATTGAACTAACCTTAGTCAGTGTTGTAACCTTGATTTCTTCAGAACTGAACTAAGGCTATTCAATTGTTAATTTGATGATGTAGGCATGTGGATGGAAGTGTAACAGTAGCAAAAGAGACTGATTGCATGTGTGGCCCCAACTGCACCTGTGACCCCTGCAACTGCCTATGATAATAATGACAGCTATGGGACCATAAGCACTAATATTATGTACTATCATGTGTGGAATCTATGAACTATAATAACACACAGTCTAAACTATAATAAGTTGCTATTGATGCTTGTTATGATCAATTGGCTTTGTGTGCAGGCTTAGAATTGCCTATGATGTGTTTGTTCCATGGAAAGTTCCTACGATGGAATGTTTGTAATTTTCTTCCCTAAATGTAAAGTATGGATATTGTGTAAATATCCACTATGAATTTTAAGCACTAAGTTTGTATATTTGTGGATTTCCAGAAAAGTTGAAGGCTTACTTTTTGGAATATTTATATGAATTTTAAAGTACTTTAAATAAATATGTTTATTGACATTGTGGGCTCTTTAATTTTGTTTATTAGCATAATGTAAAGTTTTCCCCTTTACACTAATCTTTCTTGAAACCACAAACTAAATAAAGATCCATCTCACTTTCCATTAAAAAATAATTTAGCAGCCATGAAAAAAAAAACAGACATAGTTGAATCCAAAAACGTACTCTCTAATTTCATGGACTGTGGAAAACTCATACCAACTAGTCATGAAAAGATTAAAAAGAAAGAATGACAAGATATTGTTAGAAATGCTATAATATTATTGATTATAATTTTTTTGAATTAAATATAAAATTATTTTCAAGAGGGGAAATGCTTTAAAGAAAATATGTTGAAGATAAGTTAGAAGTTTGTAAATTGAGTCTAAAATATGTAAATGAAACAGTAGTTAAGTAGGATTGATTATGATAACCTTTATGTTTAAGTATATTTTGATAAATCATCACAATGAAATCTACACAATTAAATTTTGATAAATCATCACATTGAATTTAATACATTATAAAATATTATCCACGTGGATACATATTCCAATTTCTCATGTTTTAGAGAGTATATTAAGTAGGATTGATTGTGAGAAATTTTTTTCATGATTAAGTATGCATGAGTTGGAGTAATACTTGAATGAGTGGCATTCACAAATTTATGGTATTTCACCTCTTTATCATTATTTAAGTCCAATGTGTGTGTGAAGTAAACTATTTACAATCATGGATATTTATTATTTTAAAATACTTTTTACCAAAATAGATATGACAAAGAATAAACCACCACAAAAGGACTTTGACATCAACTCACCCAACAAATGCAAGTAATACAAGGACACACCTCTTCCTTATACTTGAGTATAAGTAAATATTCTACAAATATAATATAAAAAGAAATAAAAAATTAAGAAGTAGAAGAAAGAATTAGAAAGAGAAAAGAATAAGGAGTAAAGGAGAGATATAGATATGTAGGAGAAAAGAAAGAGAATAGTAAAAAGGAAGAATTAAGTATATAATAATATGTTGTAGAAGAATGTAATAAAAATTATGGATATGCATTGCCAAAATGCAAATTATGCACGGTGTTTGAAGAACACTTCATCAGACCAATTTTGAGATACATTGGTGTTGAGCAACAAAGATTGTCTAAGAAGATTCTTGAACTCCTAAGACCAAAAGATAGGCTACCTGAATAAGGAATTACACACAATTGGAGATATTGGTACTTGCATAGGAATTCTACTATGGTTAGAGTGTATGGGTCTCCTATGAGGCCTCATATTTTTCTAATATATGTGTCACAAAGATTAGCTAGCATGGAAATAATCTATCAATTGAATGAAACTAATAAGTTTCATTTAAGAAGATAAAAGAATGGATCCTTCTTCCCAACTTCCCTTGTGTTTTTAGATTTCATTTGCAATCCTACAAGATGGTTCTAAATGTTAAAATAGATTGTGACCTCAAGAGCTTCATTGACCCAATCAAAATAAATGATAGATTGGGTAACTTCCATTAAAAATTTGTATTTGAGGAAGACGTCATAAAAAAATTATTGATAGAGGAGGAAGTGAAGGAAAAAGGAGAAAAGTGGGTAAGTATCTAGGGGGAAGAGAAAAGAAAGAAAGAAAACTATAATTACCCAAGTGCCTATTTTGAAATAGAGGATTCAGGATAAATATTATGTTGGATAACATAGATTCTTTGGCATATAAGTCACCCCAAATGAAACTTGAGGAGAGACCGCATGATGATATTGATCCTCTTGAGTGATTGCAAGTATTTATTAGGTAGTAAGAAGGTCACAAATGTCTCAAGTACCATAAGTGCAACAAGTGCAAGAGGAACCTGGACTTTTATTTGCACCCTTTGCAAAGCAACAAAGAAAGAGAATAAGAACAAGTCATCCACAACTTGTTAATTATTCTATGGATGTGGGGGAGATGAGAGAAACTAAAATTATTAAAAAAAATATCATCAATGTAGCGGAAGTTAACCAAGTTTTTCCTATTCCACTAAGAGTGCAAATTCTTGGTATCCCTCAGGGTAGGTTGATGGTTAGCCTCAAGAATGTGAGTAGAGAGGTAAATGGTATAAGAGAATTGACACGTATGCAATTTATATCTGATGATGAATTTTTGAAATCTAAAGAATTCAAGGATTTCATTCTAAGAATGTAGAGAGAGAGGAGTTTCATCAAAAGCTAAATAAAATCCAAAGGAGAGATTGCTCCTTCCTAATTAGAGAAATAACATAGGACATGTTAAAGAATTTAATTTTAAAATAAAAAACACGTCTTGATGAGGCCACAAGAATGGTAAAGGAGTCTGACATAATTTTATTGCCAGATTGGGATATATCTTTTACTATAGCCATTAAAACCATAAGAAGATAGGTTGATGAAGCATTTTCCATAGAGGAGAAAGAAATAAAGGCATATGTCAGGTTTGGCTTCAATGTTAATCATGAAACTTTATCTATTTGAGCTTGGCCTCATCAACCAATAAGCCACAAGTTGTAAGAAATGTAAGGGAGTTGACTTGCAATCTCATAGTGAAAATAGTATTAGATATATCTCCAATTCAAGAAAACTCTCTTGCCATCAATACAACTGAAATGCCAAAATTTACACTGGTGTAATTTCAAATCCACCAAACTCCCCTTTAGTCTAATAAAAGATGATAATGCAATTCTACCTTTCACTTAGCTTTAAATTCATTCTTGGCCCCTTTGTTTTTAGTATTCAAGTGAATTTTTCTTGAGGACTCTAGCATGTCATGCAGACATTTATGTGTCATACAAATGTCCTGAAAAAGATTCCTAATTATGTGGCCATTGGGATGTTACACTTTCGCCTGCTTGTGAAGTGTAATAGGTCTAATTTGTGGTGGTAGACGTGCCGAAAAATGCCTTCCTACATGCTTATCCTTCATTCTTTCTCTCATTCTTCCATTCTTCCATTCCATTCTCTCATCCTCAATTGATCTTGTATTCTAACTCTCGCATTATCATTCTCATTCTCTCCTACACCATTATTCTTGCAAGTTCTATTTCTCTTGTCTTATACATCGATGTTTTGGCTCTCTTATATTGTCTAGATTTTTGCATTCTCTCCTTCAACATCACAAGCTTGCTAAAAGGAGGGTAATCACACTCTCTTTGCATTATCATCTTTATTTTAGCAGCATATCGATATTCTAATTTGTCTACTTTCTTTATCTTATAAATCTATTTGTATATTTTCTACTTTATTTCTCTATCTATCTACTTGGTTGTTCGTGGAGGTGGAAACACCAAAATGGGGGTTTCACTGAGACAAGCCCCAACACAACCCCAACATTTTTACTTGTTTCTATATGTGTAGATTATTCATTTAGAGCATTGCAAGAGGCTACATATTGTTGGACCTCTTGTAAGTTTGTTCCTCTTTTCTCTCTTAAGTTATTTCATTTTGTTTAGATTAAATCCTTGCATGTTATTTTCTTCTTGTTGTCATTTTTGTTATTTTAATTTCTTTTTGTTAGTTTTGTATAAACTCTCATATTTCAGTTCTCAAATAGAAAATGAAATCTGTGTATTTCTTGAGCATGTTCTATTCTTGGATCATACGAGAGCACAATGCATCATGGGGACATTCGCATGTTACACTTTCGTCCTTGGTCGAGAGCTAGCTAGTTTTCTCTTGAGACCTTTGAATTTTTCTCTTTTAGTCTCTTAAATCCATTTTCCAAAATTTGTCCTAAAACATCTAAGTTATAGTCAAAACTCTCTTTCTCTTTCTATCTTCATCACCTAAGCTTTTCCCTGAGGTAGCAAAGGAGCACTCTCTCCTTGAGGAGGCAAAGGGGTGTTAATTTTCCTCTGCTACAACAACTATCTCAGTGAAGCATCTACAAAGAGGTATAGGATAGAATCGATAAATTATGGTTGATCATTTTTAATTTTTGATGGAATATAACAATTGCAGTCACTATTGCCATCCCCATAAGAAGGTAAGATTTATGTAATCACAACGCCAACAAGTTCATCAAAATTTTTAATACAAGATAAAGAGGCATTCTCTTTGTAAATAAAAGAGTTGGAAGAGAAATTAGAGAAAAGGAAGTCGAGAATGTTTCCAAGGAGGAGGATAGAAAAATAACATGTATGATTGATGACCTCCTTGACCACATGTTATCATTTTTTTACATAGGTTATAAGCTACTTGGAGTGTGTACAAAAATTCAAAGAATTCTTGTGTTAATCATATGCAATTACAGGTGGGCTTATAACATTGAGTACTTGGATGCCAAGGGTAGCTTACATGATGGAAATGTAAAAATGACTAAATTTGAAATAAGTTGATTTCAAAATCAACAACACATGTCTTGATGAGGCCAAGAGAATGGTAAAGGAGTCTAACATACTTTTATTTCCAAATTGGGATATATATTTTACTATAACCATTAAAACCATAAGTAGATAGGTTGATGAAGCATTTTCCATAAAGGATTAAGAAAAAAAGGAATATGTTAGTTTTGGCTTCAATGTTAATCATGAAAAATTGTCTATTTGAGCTTTGGTGCCATCAACCAATAAGCCACAAGTTTCAAGAAATGTAAGGGAGTTGATTGACAATCTCATAGTGAAAATAGTATTAGATACATCTCCAGTTCAAGAAAATTCTCTTGCTATCAATACAACTGTAATGCCAAAAATTGCACTAATGTAATTTTGCATCCACCAAACTCCCCTTTAGCCTAATAAAAGATGATAATGCAATTTCCTCTTTCACTTAGCTTTAATTTCATCCTTGAACCCTTTGATTTTAGTATTCAAGTGATTTTTTTCTTGGGGACTCTAGCACGTCGTGCAAATGTATGTGCACCACACAAACATCTTGAAAAGATTCTTGATTGTGTGGTCATTGGGACACTACACTTCGGCTTGCTTGGGAAGTATAATACCTTTGTGGTGGTAGACATGCCAAAAAATGCATTCCTACATGTTTGTCCTTCATTCTTTCTCTCATTCTTCCATTCTTCCATTCCATTCTCTCATTATTAATTGGTCCTACATTCTAGCTCTCACACTATCATTCTCATTCTCTCCTACACCATTATTCTTGCAAGTTCTATTGCTCTTGGCTTATATATCAAAGTATTGGCTCTCTTATCTGGTCTAGAGTGTTGCATTCTCTCCTTCAACATCACAAGCTTGCTAAAAGGAGGGTAATCACACTCTCTTAGCATTATCATCCTTATTTTAGTAGCATATTGATATTCTAATGTGTTTACTTTCTTTATCTTATCAGTCTATTTGTCTATTGTCTAATTTCTTTCTATATCTATCTACTTGGTTGACTGTGGAGGTAGAAACACCAAAACAAGGGTTTGATTGAGACAAGCCCCAACACAGCCCCAACATTTTCCCTTGTTTCTATGTGTGTAGATTGTTCGTTTGGAGCATTGCAGGAGGCTACATAGCGTTGTACCTCTTGTAAGTTTTTTCCTCTTTTCTCTCTCAAGTTATTTCATTATGTTTAGATTAAATACTTGCATGTTAGTTTTCTTCTTGTTTTCATTTTTGTTATTTTAATAATTTTGTTAGTTTAGTACAAACTCTCAAATTTCAGTTATCAAATAGATAGTGGACTCTATGTATTTCTTGAGCACATTCTATTCTTGGATTGTACAAGACCACAATACAATATGGGGATGTATGCATGTTGCATTGTCATCCTCGGTCGAGAGCTAGCCAGCTTTCTCTTGAGACCTTTGAAGTTTTCTCTTTTAGTCTCTAAAATCCTTTTTTCTAAATCTTTTCCTAAAACATAGGTTATAGTCAAAACTCTCTTTCTCCTTCTGTCTTCATCACCTGATCTTTGCCCCTGATTTAGAAAAGGAGCACTCTCTCCTTGAGGAGGAAAAGGAGTGTTAATTTTCCTCTGCTACAAAAACTATTTTTAGTGAAGCATCTACAAAGAGGTATAGGCCATAATTGATAAATTATAGGTTGATCATTATTAATTTTTGATGGAATATAACAAGTGTAGTCACTATTGCCACCCCCCTAGAAGATAAAATTCATGTAATCACAACTCCAACAAGTTCATAAAAAAATTTAATATAAGATAAGGAGGCCTTCTCTTTGTAAATAAAAGAGTTGAAAGATAAATTATAGAAAAGGAAGTTGAGAATGTTTCCAAGGAGGAGAATAGAAAAATAACATGTATGATTGATGACCTCCTTGGCCACATGTTATCATTTTTTTTACATAGGTTAGAAGCTACTTAGAGTATGTACAAAAATTCAAAGAATTCTTATGTTAATCACATGTAATTACAGGTGGACTTATAGACCACATTGAGTACTTGGATCCCAAGGGTAGCTTACATGATAGAAATGTAAAAATAACCAAATTTGATATTGATGCTCCTAAATAAATTTCACATGTCAATGAGATCATTAGGTTGTTGGGAAAAATATCAACATCCCAATCAAGGTTGGACATGCAATTGAAAGGTAAATTAAAAATGCTTGAAAACATGGACTACAGTGTAATGCCAAACATCTTGGATAAATTTGGCATTATCAAATTTCTAGAGATTTGAAAGGCTAAGTTTGGGAATATTAATCTAGAAATTTCCTCTTTTATTTGTTCTGGTGACAAACATGATTTGGATTTGCTAAATAATTATATTGATGAATTGTTCAAATTGGAATCCAAACTAGATACTTTCACTAGGGAGGAAAAGACTACTATGGATGCTAGGTACAATGTCCATAAGAATAAGGTGTAAAAAGTGATGGAATTCTAATGGCCTTCAAAATAAGTGTACAATTCATGGCTGGAAAATTACTATGAGTAGTTTAGCCACTTCATCTACTATCCATACTTCTTCTTCTATCTTTTGTGGATTTTGAGGTGTTCCCCATTTTGTCTTCTTTGGCATTTTTGAGTTCTTCTTCTCTAATAGTCTCAACTTCTTTTGCAAGTTTGTTTCAAAATGAAATCATTTTTTGTAACGGGTTTAGTCCCCACTTATATTCAACAGAAAGCCAAAAGTAAATGTAATTGCAAATAAGTCATCTTTTGTGCTAAACTTTTCTATAAAGAGGGATTCATTATATTGTAAATAGGATTCTAGAACTATTTTTTGGGTAGGTGATAGCATAGATAATTAATTGTTAGGTGATAGAATAAATACGAGTTCATAAATGAAACATTTATGTATAGAAAATGTCAATTCAACATGCAATATATGAATAACATGTGTTCATTTGCAATTGTCTCCAAATTGTACACTCAATTTCTTACAAATGAAAAGATCAAAGACCTTTGAGTTTTTTATGCGAATTTCTTGCATTTTGTAATTGTTTATTATTTTTGTTCAAGGAATAAATTAAATTCTCTTAGAATAATATTGATAATTGTGTGTTATATAAGTTTACTTGCGCATTTAATTATTTTCCTAGGTATCATTTACTAGGTGATAGGTTCACATGTTTGCTTAGGATATAAGATTCCTTCTAGAATGATGAGTTGTCTTCTCTAGAAGTCTTATCTTTCTAGCATCATTTCCTAGGTAGTGTTGTGCCCTCAGCACACACGCCCTGTTCGGAATGGGGACCCTCTTTTTCTCTCACCTTGTCGGGTCATTTTGGTCTCCACCTCATTTTGCGTGCCCCCATTTTGGTGCCCTAAATGGTCAACATGCCTCCAAAGTCTCATCTTAAGTTGACTGTGTTTCATCCCCTCCAATTTTGCTAAGTCCTGGTTCCTTGCGA
>VDFB02095564.1:0-42561 GCA_007258455.2 Sequoia sempervirens | reverse complement strand
TAAAATTATAGCCTTAAAAAATCAATGAATTTCCTATGGTGTTCCCTATGAGGATGATTTAAAAAAATTCCAAGTATGCTATTTGGAGTTTAAATAAGATATCAAATACATACTCATATTTCTTAGGATCTAATTTGAAATAACTTCTTTCATGGGAAAGTTAAAAGTTTATGTAAGAGTGAAAATGGAAGAGTTGATTTTCTTTTTAATATAATATCCCAACTCTTTTAAGCCTTGATGAAAGAAGAAATATTTACACTTTTGAGGGAGGAGTTCAAGGATACTATTCCCCTATTTTAAAATTCACTCCTTAAAAATGAGAAGGTGGATCATGTGTTAGTCAACAATAAAATGATAATATTTTGGTGATGAGATCAAGGATATGCAACTTTATCCAAGAAACTAGTAGACGCCATATTTGAGTTCAAATAAAGTAAAGAAATTATTGATGTTGAATAGCCTAGTAATGGGGAGCAGAATGATTGGTACAAATCATAGTTTGACAAGTATGAAACAATATTTTCATTCTTTTAATGTTTTAGTCACTTATCAAAGGTCATAGGTGATAAAACATTTCAATAGTCTTTTTCTAACATTTTAGAGTAAAGATAAAAGTTTCAATCATTTATATGAGATGAGAATTATCTATTTTCTATTCCTAAATGTTATTTTCTTATGTTTGATGTGATTAGTGAAATAAATTTATAATATTGATTTTAACAAACCAACATCAAAATGTTAGTCTAAGTAGATACATTATCAAACGAGTTACAATATCACCTTTTTAGGATTGACCTATTCACACTTAGCTTAAATTTACATAGGTTTTAAATTATTTTTTTATCACTTCATAGAATTGAGACATGTGTCCCCATCATTTCAGATACCTACTACTTGCATATTTAACACATTCTCACATCCTTTTCAAGTGAGTCCAAAAGTGTTCCATATTTGGAGGGTTAGCCAATTGTTTAGTCCTACCTTCCTATCTCATCTTCCTTGCATATTGCAAGGTTAATCATTGCATATTTATGATCTCATTTATATATTGATAGATATACTATTATGCTTATTATTTCACTTGTGGAAGGTTATCAATTCATGCTTTATAATCTTGGAATTCAACAACATGATATTGGAGCCATGATATCACATTCCTTATCACATGAAGGTGACTTGGACATATATCCCTATCATCAGAGAATCATGGAGCCACATAAAAATGACCATTATGTTCAGAATACTCAAGAAATGAAGAATAACCTTTCATTTGGTAAAATTTGGTAGTTTAATAATGGTTTTTATTTTTATTTTTTTGTACCCTTTTGTACCATGCAAATCTGAATAACACAAAAAAAATTATAAATTTTTTTAGTAGACGGCCACATTCATTTGTTGCCCATTTTCCCATTTTGGGTTTGAATTTTCTTGTTGCAAGTTTTTGTGGCCTATTCAACTTATTTTATAGAGCATTTCAACATTTCATTTTGTTTCCTGGTTCATGTCATTTGTTGTGCTTATTATTCTTTTTTTAGGTCTCTTGTGTTTGGTTTCGATTACCTTTTCTGGTCTAATTGGTCATAGCCAAACACCAATCTTGTTTTGTGGTATGCTTGAACCATTTACCACAAAGAAAGAAACTTGTGAGGAGGTCTCAAGCAATTGAATCCAACATGCCGATTTCCAAAGTATGTTCAAGGAAGATTCCTATCCATAAGGTTTCAAAACCTCACCTCCAAAAGGCTTCTAAATTTTCCAAAAATTTCTAGAAATTAGAATAACACTAATAAGTGACACATACCTAGAATTTATGGCCACTCTATAATCAAAAGCTATGTCCTCCTTCAATTTTTGCAATGTAATTAGGTACACACATTTGGCTCAGGAAATTTTATTGGACATTTTTTGATTTTAAACACCCTCACAAAATCTACATGATCCTCCATTCAAGGGATTAACTATCTCTCAACCTTAACCTCTCCACACATTAAAAAATTCATTTCCTTGACTCGGGAAATTTCCTTGTGTCTTCTAACAAAAAATTAAGAGAACCTTCTCAACTTTCCCATATTTCTATCAACATGCTCCAAGAAATTCAAGTGACTCCATTCTAGTGCATGTACACATCATTTTGGTTAGGGTTTGAGCACATGTTTTTGAAAAATAATCATGTTGTTGAGTTGTTGCATAGAGAGGAGGAGGCTTCATTATTATTACAAGGTTTTTTTGACATATTTTCACATAGTATTTGTGATCCATATTCCTACTTTTCTCAATTAATTTTCATCCACACACCTCTCCAATAGTCTCCAAAAGACTCGGTTAATCGACCATTACACCATGTGCTATCAGTTGATATTTATTGTGGTTGACTTCCATAAATGTGTATTTGTTATGTCCAAAACCTCCATATTATGTAACATATTCACATGAGATGACCTTCATGTTTAGGAAGAAACTCCTCCACATGGCTTCTTCAACATGCTTGACTCAACCTCAATCTACTCCAACGGTTCTCCGCAATTGTTATGACTATTCATATTTATTCCTAACCATCAAATTTATGATAGTGGTTTTGTGAAACCATTAAGTGCTTGTAAAGGGGGTATTTTTCTTTTTTAACTTGCAAATGGGGAGTCAAATAATTTTCAAGTGTGAATAGTTGACGGAAGGCTCTTTCTATAAAAAATAATTTAGCATTGAGAATATTAGGATTATGTTCTATTTATCAACATTTTTTTCTCTTTGAAGTCATTATTGTAAGTGAATTTTTATGAGGCATAAATTTTACCCGAATTATCAAAATTTTGCAATTTTTTTTAATGCACATAGAAAATTCATAAAGAAATCATTTTTTCTTGTTTTTAAAGATTTGGATAGCCAATTTTTTCACCATGTTTTATAAATGATCAATTTGGCATCCAATATTCACACAAGTTATAATTCTCTTGCACATTGTTCTGGGGTGCTATATTTCAACACTAATCATTATAGGTTGTATATTTGCATTTTACATTGATATTTGATAATAATTAGACTATATCTAGAAATTACAAACTAAAGTTCATAAATTATGGGAGTAATCAACATGGGGATGCATTTTTCCCTCATGTCTCACATCAAATTATCCAAATCCTATTGGAGCTTACAAAAAATAATCTCACTAAGACATATTGTAATACACCATTATTTTGGGATGAATAATGTAGTTTCATGCCTTGTATTAAGGACTTAATGCATTTATCACTTGTTGCTACATTTGAAGCTTGTGTTGACTCATCAATGGGTTCTACTGATTATTTTCACTAAAACTTATTTTCATTATTTTAAATCTACCACATTAGGATGTATATCTATCAAGCATCAAATATTTGTTTGTAGACTCCAGGATTGTAGATTTTGGTGACTTTGTTGAGAATATTCATCCTCTCTTTGAATAACTCTAGCTTAAGGCCCCAATTTAAAGAGATTTGTGAGGATGAAAACCACCATGGTTTCGCCAAAAAATAGGGAACAATACCACCTAGAAAAACCCATTCCTCCCTCCTTGAAATGGTCAAAAATACCAAAAATAAACTCTTACAGATGCTCATATAGCTGTCATAAGGCATCTCTCATGCATGGGTGCCTGGGGTCCAGAAATAGCATACTCTGTCATAGGAATCTATCATACTGTCATAGCATCTTATGAAAACTGTCATGCATGTCATAGATGCTCTTGCAACACCCTATTTTGACCTAACAACCTCATTCTAGAATATTCCCAAAGTGGGACACCTAGTTATTTTGTCCTTTTCCAAAAGGACAAATGGTGACGATTACACTACATTTACGTTATCTCTTTCACCACTGTTAGTCAAATAGTCTCACCTCTTATGGGTAAATGTACAAAACACTTTAGGAGAATAATTAATTAAAGGATTTACAAGGTCGATGGTACCTAAATCCTAACATTCTCCCACTTGAAATCGTACATTGTAAATTACAACTATAGAGATACAATTACATAGAATTAAGTACAGTGATCAAGGCCTATGGCCCTTCTACACCAAGAGAACTTATCCGTGGTGACTAGCTTCGTAAGAGAATCTGCAACATTATCCAAAGTGTCAACTTTTTCAATCAAAACCTATCCATTCTCAACCATTTCTCATACAAAGTGATACTTAACATCAACATGCTTAGTATGAGCATGATACATAGGATATTTAGCCAAACATATGGCACTTTGATTATCACATCTGATCCTCACTATCTTGCAATCAAAACCAATACCATTACCAAGTCTCTGTAACCAAACCACCTCCTTAGAGGCATGGTAGAAACCATATACTCTACTTCAATGGTTGAAAAAGCAACTGTAGGTTGTCTTTTACTCATCCAACTCATTGCACCTCCAAACAAAGTAAAGACAACCACTAGTGGAGCTTCGACTATCCAAGTCACCTGCCTAATTTGTATCAAAAAAACCTTGTATATCCAATGACTTATCAACATTGTCAATACCATGATAAACCAAATAGTAATAAGAAGTGCCTCAGAAATATCTAAATACCCTTTTAACAAAAGTCCAATGTTCTTTACCAAGGTTAGACATAAACCTGCTTAGAACTCCCACTACTTGGGCTATATCTAGTCTAGTACAAACCATTGCATACATTAAACTACCGATAGCACTAGCATTAGGAACTTTAGATATTTAATCAATATCATTATCCAATTCAAGACACATGTCTAAACTTAACTTACTACCAATAGGAAATGGAATATTTATTGGTTTATAGTCTTGCATATTAAACCTCTGCAAAATAGTGTTAACATACTTACTCTGAATTAACCAAAGCTTTATGTGAACCTGATCCCTAATGATTTCCATCCCAAGAATATATTTAGCAGCCCCTAAAGCCTTCATATCAAATGTGCAAAAAAATTTAGTTTTAAGTCCCCTAATCATTGCCTTATTGTTACCAATGAACAACATATCATCCACATATAAAAAATAATCAGTATCTGATCATCAATAACTTTAAAATAAACACAATGATCTTCTTCACTTCTAAAAAACCCAAATTTAATGTAAAAGGCATCAAACTTTTGATACCACATCCTAGGTGACTATTTCAAACCATATAGAGATTGTTTTAACTTGCAAACCAAGTGTTCTTTTCCTTTCACAACAAAACCATTAGGTTGTTGCATATAAATTTCTTCCTTAAGATTCCCATACAAAAAGGAATTTTTAATATCCATTTGTTCTATTTTTAAATCATAAGCAACAATATCCATTTGTTCTGGGAGTAGCCCTTGGCCACTAATCTGGCCTTGTACCATTCCAACTTACCATTTGCACCAAACTTCCTTTTATATACCCACTTACAACCAATGGATTTTATTCCTTTGGGAAAACTAACAAGATCTTAGGTGTCACAGTTTTTCAAAGACATCATCTCATCCTGCATGGCCTGAATCCAAGACACACATTTTTCTAAAGAGAGAGCCTCCTTGAAAGATCTAGATTCATCATTAGTACATAACAAATAAAATTTACAATGAAAATCAGGTCCAGGCTATACCTATCAACCGAATTTTGTTGTCTTGTGGACCTTGTCAAAAGTGGAGTAAGAGGTTCCTCCTCATGTTCATCCTCATTGTTTTGAACTTCTTCTGTTACAATAGATTCTTCAGAACTCTCTTCTTCTTCTCCATCTTCTTGTCCATCACTTTGTTCTTCCACATGTGCATCTTCTTGCTTAGTTTCAAAATGCACTATTTTTGACTTTTCCTTTGGTTGCTCATCTTCAAAGTTAGCTCTAAATTCCCTAAAAATAATATCTCTAGAAAATATCATCTTTCATGTTAATGGATTCCAACATTTATAACCTTTAACATTTTCACCATCACCTAAAAATATGCATTTCTAAGATTTGGGATCCAATTTAGACTACTTCTCTTTAGGGACGTTAACAAAATCCTTACAACCAAAGACCCTTAAATGTGAAACTGAAGGCTTTTTACCCAACCACATTTCATAAGGTGTTTTATCAACAAGAGATTTACAAGGAGATCTATTAATTAAATAATAAGCAGTACCAACAGCTTCTTCTCAAATTTTTTTATCTAACTTAGCACTACTTAACATGCTCCTATCTCTTTCCATTGATGTATGGTCCATTCTTTCTGCTACCCCATTTTGTTGGGGTGTGTACAAGGTGTAGTCTTTTTCCTAACAATTCCTACATGTTTGCAAAACTCATCAAATTCCTTAGAACAATATTCACCCCCATTATTAGATCTCGATACTTTTATCTTATAATATGTTTTCTTTTCAACCAATGCCTTAAATTCCTTAAATTTGGTGAATACTTTAGATTTTGTATGCATAAAATAAATCCAAGTATATCTTGAGTAATCATCAATGAAGGAAACATAATAATGAGATCTACCCAAATAATTTGCATCCACTAGACCACATACATCTAAATGAATTAGTTCTAAAAATCCATTAGCTTTATTAGTTCCTATAGGAAATGATGATCTATTTTTTTTACTTAACATGTAATCCTCATAGAAATTTTTTTTTCCAACAGAATAATCAGAAATACTGTCTACTAGTTTCTTATAAAGTATGGTCCTAAGAATTTTTTCACCAATGTGACCCAATCTATGGTGCCACAACATACATGCATTTTTAGTGCTAGTTACAAAAGAGAAGTTACAAAAATAGAGGCATGTAGCGTAAAAAAATTCCCTATCTGAGATCCTTTGGCAACCACCAAACTTCCCCTTACCATCTTGCAACGAGACTTATCAAATGTCACATGCATTCCAAAGTAATTCAACTTGGAAACTAAAATTAAACTATTTGTAAGTATTGGAATATGTAAAACATCATCAAGGATTTAGTCCTCCCATCACTGAAACAGAACTTTACCTTTCCTTTACCAAAAATCTTTTGTGAGATATTGTCACCCATGAATACCTCTCCTCCATCACATTCTTTGTATGTAGAAAACCACTCCTTATGAGGAGTCATATGGAAGGAAGCACCTGAATCAATAAGCAGATCATCATTACAAACTATGTTAGCTGAAATAATCAAGGCATCAGAATCACCGTGATCAAAGGAATTTTCTATGGAGGAATCTGCATTCTTTTTCTTGTTTCTACATTCCTTATTCACATGTCTCCATTTACCACAGTTCCAACACTTCACTCTACTCTTTCTAGGGGTCTTAGATCATCTTTTAGACTTGTCCTTCTTCTTATCCCCTTTAGGCCCCTTCTCCTTAGGCCTACCTCACACATGCAAGGAATATTGGGAGCCACTATGCATGGTATTTCTCCTCATCTCCTCTAAAATAAGTATGGGAATAATATTATCCATCTTAGGTTCTACACCATCACGTGTTATAACAATAATTAAATTTTCCCAAGAATCTGAAAAAGAGAAAATCAATAAAATCCATTTATCCTCAGATTCTATTTTAACATCAATAGATGCAAGCTGACTTATAATCAAATTAAAAGCATTCAAATGTTCAACAATAGAATCACCATCCTTCATCTTTAATGAATATAAACATATTTTGAGATATAACTTGTTAGAAAAACTCTTAGTTTGGTAGATTTCACCTATCTTCCTCCAAAGCTTGTATGTTGTGTCTTCTGAAGAAACATTCAGGAGGATATAGTTAGTGAGATACAATTGAATGGTCCCTCAAGCCTTCTTTCCTAACTTCTTCCAATTTTCATTCGACAAGGTCGAAGTAGATGACTTCTTATCAACTGAAACTGGTAACCACTGATCTCTCCCCTCAAGGAGATCCTCCACTTTCAACGTCCACATATCGTAACCAATTCCATTGAAATTCTCAATATCTTGATGAGAGGTGGAGACCATGGTATACTATCTTTCAGAAATCTACAAAACCCACAACACAAAATCTCCCACCGCAGCAATAAATTTCCAACACTTTAAAAGGAAAGTGTCCCTTAACATAACCGTTGGCTCTGATACCAAATGTTGATTATAAAGGTGAAGAAAGCTTGCAATATGAACTTAAATAATTGAATATAAATCTAAAATATTTTTATTAACCTTTAGCCTTAGTGTGAAGAAATAATGAGAGAGATAGAGATAAAAGAATCATAACACATGCAACAACGTATTTACATGGAGAAACCCCGAAGAGAAAAAACTCCACCACCAAAAGAGAGGAAAGTATATTACTAATAATCTGAAATATTACATGTAGAAATAGACTTCTCTTATCAATCCTTGTAAAATCCAGCAGCACCCTATTACCATGCAAGCCTACAAAACTAAATTGAATAAGTCTAGCTCAAGGCCCTAATTTAAAGAGATTTGTGAGGATGAAAACCATCATGGTTTCGCCAAAAAATAGGAAAGAATACCACCTAGAAAAACCCATGCCTCCCTCCTTGAAATGGTCAAAAATACCAAAAATAACCTCTTACAGATGCTCTTACAACTATCATAAGGCATCTCTCATGCATGGGCGCCTGGGATCCAAAAATAGCATATTTTGTCATAGGAATCTATCATACTGTCATAGCATCCTATGAAAACTGTCATGCATGTCATAGATGCTCTTACAACACCCTATTTTGACCAAACAACCTCATTCTAGAAGATTCCCAAAGTGGGACACCTAGTTGTTTTGTCCTTTTCCAAAAGGACAAACGGTGACGATTACACTGCATTTACATTATCTCTTTCATCATCATTAGTTAAACGGTTTCACCTCTTATAGGTAAATGTACAAAACACTTTAGGAGAATAATTAATAAAAGGATTTACAAGGTTGATGGCACCTAAATCCTAACAATATGAAGCTTGTGTTGAATCATCAATGGGTTCTAGTGATTATTTTCACTAAACATTATTTTCATTATTCTTAATCCACCACATTAGGATGTATATCTTTGAAGCATCAAATCTTTGTTTGTAGAATCCAAGATTGCAAATTTTGGTGACTCTATTGAGAATATTCATCCTCTCTTTGATGCCAAATTTGATGATGTTGCATCACCATTAACATATTTATGTCTTTCTCTTATCTCACCTACATCAACTTCTATCATTACAAATTGTGCTAATATTCATGATTTGACATGGGTATGTGTAGGATCATCATGGAAAAAACAAGCCCTTAAGTGGTGAAAAATTCAAAAAAGTTAGAGTTAAGCAACTTGATGTAAAAATTTAAATAAGTTATCTATATTATTTCCAAAACATCTAAGAATAGAATCTATAGAAAATTGAATTTATTTTCTAAACTACTAGGTTTATTTTAAATATATATATATATGGTGAAAATTTGAAATTTCAATTCAATAGTAATTAAATTTCAAGGAAAAATAAGAAGTAGGTGTATGTCTGACCACCCTAACCACAATAAAATGATAATATTTTTTTATAAGATTTTAGGGTATGTGCAGGATCATCATGGAAAAAATAGACCCTTAAGTGGCAAAACAATTAAAAAAAATCAGTGTTAGGCAACTTGACATAAAAAATTGAATAAGTTATCTATATTATTTCAAAAATATGTAAGAATAGAATCTATAGAAAATTGAATGTGTTTCTAAACTACTAAGTTTATTTAAAAATAAATAAAATCTATTTGGTGAAAATTTGAAATTTAATGTAGTAGTACTTAAATTTCAGGGAAAAAATAACAAGTAGGTGTCTGTCTGACCACCCTAACCATAATAAAATGATAATACTTTTTTATAATATTTTATATATAAGTAGAGGACTCATGTTTGGATGTGATGCATATTTTTTTGTAATTTTTCCAAGTAAATAATTAATTATGAATTTTTATTACAAATTTTTAAAATATATAAAACTTGTATGTCGACCACCTTAACTTGGTCAAAACTTCATGAAATTTATTTTTTATTTTTTTAAGCCTATATTATGCGAAGCATAGAATGTGACACATGTTTCGGATTCAAAAAATGTGATACCGTTTGAAAGTTATAGATGTTTTTCAATCAGCCTATTGATCAGGACTTTAGTCGTAATTCTAATAGAAAATGAATAATAATTATTTATTAAATTCAAATTAAAGAATAATTTATATTGGTGGAAAGCTGAAAATATCCTCTAAAAACCCTTTTCGTTTTGTCAATTTTGGGTAAAAAAAAGTCATCAGCCACATACCCTACAAATACCCATAATATTGCCACTTTTTGGCCCATCATGATCCTGCACATACTCTTTAGATATAAGTACAGGACTCATGTCCCAATACGATGCATATTTTTTTGTATTTTTTTTCCAAGTAAATAATTAATAATGAATTTTTTGTTACAAATTTTAAAAATAAAAAAACTCGTATGTCTAACCACCTTAAATTGGTCAAAACTTCATGAAATTCATTTTTTTTGTTTTTAATCCTATAGTATGCAAAGTATAGAATGTGATGAATGTTTTGGATTCAAAAAATGTGATACCATTTGAAAGCTATAGATGCTTTTTCAATCAGCCTATCAATCAAGACTTTAGTCATAAATCAAATAGAAAATGAATAATAATTATTTATTATTCAAAGTAAAGCATAATTTATATTGGTGGAAAGTTGAGAATATCCTTTAAAAACTCTTTTCTTTTCATCAATTTTGGGTAAGAAAAAGTCGTCAGCCACATACCCTACACATACGCATCATATTGCAACTTTTTGGCCCATCATGATCCTGCACATACCCACATATCCGACTAAGTCATAATCTATATCGACACCATTTACAATCGTAAAAGATTTTCATCAATCTAGTTGTTACCATGCATACATTTCCTCTCTTCTTGAATTTAAAATGGCACTTGATCCGTTTTATAAACATTTATCATAGGATAGCATTATCTTAGAGACCATTAAGCATCATTTTCAAGACATCAAGAGAATCATATTAGTAATTGGATCATTTCTAGAATCAAATACCTTTATTCTAGTTCCTACATATTCCTATTCAGAATGGGAAGTCTTATTTTACATATTTATTACGTTGTTTCTTCTCAAGGGGAGAAAATTTATTTAGTGATCATGGATCGTATTTAGAATCTAACTTTCTATATCTACCAACACTATAAGCATTATTTGGAGGTGAGGTTGTGTGGTTTCTCTTCTCCTATCAGTTTTAGAGGAAATACTTTCTCACATGGAGATCATTAATTCTCATTTTTATGGGGGTCACATAGACATTCTCTATTTTTTCCACTATGCGGGGAACATTCATTACACATTGTAATAAAAGTAGTCCTTGGGGGGAAATCACGATCCCTTTTTCTATCTTCTTCACTTGTACATTTTATTTAATTGTATTTGCATCATTTCTCTTTTAAAGAGGGGTTTATATTTCCCACTTTGTTTTTATCCTTTACTCCACTTTATTAGAAATTTGTACATGAATACATAAAATGGACTATTATTTGAGACTCATCATCATGCATACATTACTCTCTATTTTTCACTTAAGGGGAGATGTTAGTCTAAATAGATTCATCATCAACTAGTTAGGATGTAACCTTTCTAGGATTGAACTTGTAGTGTAGAAAAATGTATCCCTCTAAAATTTCACACTTATTTGGGCCCTCCCTACTCAAATTAGGCTTCTTTATGCCTTATTTTGTCCTATTTTTCATCCAAAAGCCTTATTTAATGCATCTTTATGAGATAATCCAAACTTATATCCTGTTGTGCCCTCAGCACACACACGCCCCATTCGGAACGGGGACCCTCTTTTCTTTTTCCTTGCCAGGTCTTTCGGGGCCGCCTCGTTTTGCGTGCCCCTCTTTTTTGGTGTTCCGCGTGGTCGATATTACTCTAAGGTTTCATCCTAAAACCAACCATGCTTTCCCTCTTGGTTTTTTGCTGCCCTCCAGGGCCTCGTGGGTTCCTTTGGCTTCGTTTGCTTCTGGACGGCCCTGGGCCCCCCGGGGCCCGGGCCTCCGGGGTTCCCTTATCGGGTTTCCCCTTTGCATTTGCCGCCCTTTGCGACGTTAACCGGGCGTCTTTTCGCCCTCCTGAGCCCGCCCTGCCATCTTCCGTTCGGAACTCATCGGGGATTTCCCGGACGACCCCTGCTCCTTCGGGCCCCGGGCTTCGGAAGTCCTTGTCCGGACTTCCGTCCCAGGATCGCCATCTTTGACAGCAGCTCTCCAGTGGTCGCCCGCCCCTCGGGCCTCGGGGTGTTGCTCGCCGTCGCCGCCACCCACGCAAAGCGAAGTCTTCGGCGGCGAACTCCCGACGACTCCCTGCCCTCCGGCCAAGAACATCCCGTCGCCGCCGTCGCCTAGTCATCACAAATCCTCGCGGCGGCCGTTGCGCTCGTCCTTCCGGCCTCCGGGCCCCAGAATCTCTACCGCCGCCCCCGACCTAATTTGAATTCCACCAACTTTTGGCGCGTCTGTACCTGCAATAAATGATCGCATTAATGGCAGATAGGGTATATAATGCATGATCCGCCAATTTCATTTTCACTTTGCGAATTAGAGCGAGTTGATAAGGCCAGCATCTGGAGCCCACTGCAATCCTCGCGTCTCGATCGTCCAAGTCTGCCACATTCTGTCGATTCCCAGTGGTTTCCACACCTACCCGCTTGGCGTATCTGAGGTAGGCCATCCTCGTTTTCCCTCCCATCGTTTTGATCATTTTTGGGGATTTCGTTTAAATGAGCAATTGATTAAATAGCATAAAATTGAAGGGCACCCTGCGGCACCCCTTACACATGTTTTAAAATCGCCTAAACCCATCGCAATGGCCCTCCCTGTCGATCAGGAGCTTGCCCATTGCGCGGCCATTCTTCACGTAGGGCGACCGACCCCCTCGGGCCCGGTCCCCTCTTTCACCGTTCATTCCTGGGTATGGTTGCATGCCGACGACCGTCCCCCTAGCCGGACCCGGGTCATCGGGATTTCGTCCCCGGAATGCATTTTATGTTTTGCCGCGTTAAAATCTAACCAAGCCATCCTGCCTCGCGGCGGTCGGACCGCGATCTCGCCTTAACCGATTGAATTGAAACCGTGTCTTCGTTCGTTCGTGTGCTCGAGCCTCGAACGTCGAGGTTTCGCTGCCTCTTTTCCACCGTTTGGCCAGTCGGGGCCTCGGCGGTGAAGTCGAGTCTACCGCCCGCCCTCTGGGTCCCTTGTTTCCCTTGGCCGTCTGGGGGTAACCTAAACTTTGCCATGCCCCGGGACTCTCCGGGCCCGACCGTCTGGAGTTCCGTCTTCGGAACTCCGTGACGGTTCCGCCGTCGTCCACGGCAGAACCCTGCCGGCTGTCCTGTCTTCGGGCCCCGGGGATGCCTTCACCGCCGTCGTCGCCCGATCACTGCCATAACCTCACGGCGGCCGTCGTCGTGCGTCCTCCCGTGGGCCAGACTCCGGGGGTCCCCTAGCCGTCGCCACTGATCAACGTTGCAAAATCTCTCAACGGCGAACCTCCGTCGGCTCCCCGCCCTCCGGGCTCCAGTCTTCTCCACACCGCCGCCGTTCAAAATGATTGAAGATTATGCGGCGGCCTCTGCGCCGCGCCCTCCAGGCCTCCGGGGCCCGGGGTTCTGAATGCTGCCTGGTCCAAATGTAATACCTCATTGTTGGTCATTCTTTCACCTTGCGGGCCCCGGCCCTCGAACTTCCGCTACCGGACTTCCTCGTCCGGACTTCCGCCCGCTGTTCGCCGTCCCAAACGGCTGCCCCTTAACTGCCTTCCGGCCTGAAACCTCTGAAGTTCCTTAAATCAATCCAAACCAACTCAAAATCAGAATCTAACTTCGACCCACGTCCTAAATCATGTCGTTCTCCATTATGGGCCTCTTAAAATACCAAAATTTGGCCAGCGGGGGTCTCCGGGAACTTTCGGTCATGTTTTCCCTCCCTGGCAGCATTCCTGCCAGGGAAGTCCGGCCCTCCGGGCTCGGATTGTCCGAATGCTATAAAATGAAATTGATGTCATCTGAGGATAAAATTTATGATGTATTTGAATAATTATCTAGATGATATGCTCATAATATGGACTAACATTAATGTTGTTGATGTTTCGTTGTGCTAACTTCGCCCTTTGCTTGCAGGATATATGGAATCGGCTGCAGGAACCTGAGGGGCCTCCGTCGAAAAGGATAAAGGCAAGAAATCTGGAAGGGCCGCTCGTGGAAAAGACGATAAGGATCAGATGAAATTTCAGTTCCAGGATGAGCCGCTCCGGTTGAAGGTCTCGACAGACTAGAGAGAGATCTCAGATACAAACATCCGCCAAGTAAACATAGATGAGTTCACCAGAGGGTCAAGGTCGACCCTAGGACAAAGAATGCCAAGTTAATACGTCAAAGTGGAATCGCCAAAGCTGTCGCTTCCCTCCGTCTTTGATAGCACCTGAATTAGTAATGGCTTGCCAAGACGCCTACCAGACGGACACCAGGACAATCGTGGACAAGGAGGGGAACATCCTCGCCGACATGTCACCAGAAGGAATCACAAAAATATTCCACATTCCCACATTCCCACACATGGAGGTCCCCACTTTGGAACAATGCCACGCGGCGTGGGATGCCAATCCGTTGGGCTGCAAGAAATCAATTAACATTTACTGGCTTAAGGAGAGACGGGGCAGCACTGCAAAGGTTCCCCAAGAGCTATTCCGCAACGATTTCTGTGAAGACTATCACGACCTGGTGACCATGTTAAGCAGGGTCATGGGCCTCCTAGCGGCCGCCTACTTCCAAGAGTGGATGGCCTATTACATTGAGCAGATCTTGAGAGGGAATGAGAACGTGAACATTAAGACCTCATTCGACTGGGGAGGCATTATCAGCAACTGCTTCCACAAGCAGTTTGTAAACATCAAGAAGAGCTCCAAGTTTTACATGACCTCTTACCTGGTGTATTCCCTGGCCGGTCACAGACAATACAGCGGGCTATTTGTAGCAACGGATTAGGAACATACGCGAGGGCTCAAGCCGTTTGACAAGTACCCTCAGCTTCAATACCGTAACTTCAAGAAGGAATACTGCCAGGTCAATGATGCCTTCGTAGGCCACATCATTAGATTGATCGGCAGAGACTTCGAAAGGAGGGTCACCCATAGCGCCAGGGCGCTCCTAAGGGAGTATGCCTTCCTATATATCCAGTTCCCCAAATTCACCTACATTCGTGCCCAGGGATTCATGGAGTGGCCGAACAAGCTGCCGAGGTACCCGAATGATAGGATCATTCTCCTGGAGCTTTCCCTGCAGCTCCAACACATCCAGACAGTCTTCAGCAACAAACACGTGGCAAGGATCCCCTATCCCATGACCCTCCCCCAGGGCCTGTATCGACTGCAGACATCCCAATGCGCCAAAAATTCTAAAAAAGAGCTTAAATAATATAACTTCGACTGGTACACGACTCGCCCGCGAATGGACCCACATGGCCATGTCAGAAAGGCACTGGGGCTGGCATACGCCCATAGATACCATGTCGAAGACTTCTGGGCCGATTGTAAAGATGACAAGGAGGTACACATGAGGCACTACATGCGTATGACCGTCCAGTTCCTAAGAAGAGTGCAAATGTTCCAGGTGTCGGACCAGCTTGAGGAGGACGAGTCCACAATAATGCACCCAAGGTACTTGGTAGTTGCCAACCTGGCAATCCCCTCCATAGACTGGGATGAGCAAGAGGTCGATGACCTAGACACCATCACCCAGCCAATCATAACACGCACTGAGGAGTGGGTAGATGGGCAGGTGGCGCAGCTGAAACAACAAGGAGTGGTCCTAACGTATGAAACGCTCAAAAGCGAGCCTAGTGCCACGAAGGACGTTGTCGCCACCACATCAGCTGGTGAGACATCCAAGTCTCCCCCAGTCACTAGGTCTCAAAAGAGAAAGGGAACAGAGACAGCATAATCTGTCGACCCCATGGAGCCAGCAAAGAAAGACACGGGAGGCTCATCTCCCAAGAGGCTCAAGCAGATGGTAACAACAATTGAATTGCAGCCTACCTTGCTTCTCCCTGCCCCTCCTAGCACACCACCCACTTCTCAGGCTATGGTCGCCTCATCTCCGTCGGCAGTGGACATCTCTGTCCATCTCGCCCCTTCGCCCACGGCCGGGTCAGTGATCGTCGTTGACTACTCTTCCGGCATGACCACTTCCCCTTCCTCTTCTGCTGCCATGTCACCTATTACATCCCTCCCTCTGGCTACAATTACATCGCCCATTCCCTTTGCCGCCATGCCTGAGGCCCTTACCAGACATATGCAGAACCTTCCCCCTGAGCTCTCACAAATACTGATGAATCCAGCTCTCCAAGCGGCCCTTGCCCAAGTCCTCGCAACGGCTCAACCTTCACAACCGCCAACAGGGCCACCAGCCATGGAGGCCACAATGCAAATATCAGAGGAGTTGGAGGAGCAGGAATGGGATGCCTCGAGGCCTATTGAGGAAGAGGTCGATGAATATCACGAGCACCCCGAGTACAAACATCGAACCATCAACAAGGTGGCCTATGAGGAGGAAGAGACAGACTCTTCCGAGAGCGGGGAGGAAGAGGATGGCTCGGGCGCCAAGGAGGTCATCCAAATATTTGATGAGGATCTTGAGGAGGATTCGGCTCAGCAACTGAAAAACATTGGGGAGGAGGCAGAAAGGTCACCATCTACTGAAGAGGGGCAGCCACCAGAAGAGCAGCGGATGAAAGATATGACCAAGGCTGAGACCCATGCTGTCAAGAACCCCGAGGCCGAAGCTGCAGAAGAGGAGAAAGAAGAGGAGGCAGCGAAGGGAGACAGCCCCACCCGGCAACTGTCCACCAGGCTACCCGTCAAACGCCTGGTGTTCTATCGTGACTCCGACGAAGAGGAGGAGGACACTACCAAGAGGGAGGAAGCTACCACGGAAAAGGAAGAGCCCCAAAACGAACAGGAGGTAGTAGTCTTGCTTATAACTTAAAAGGGGGAGGGTAGCCATGATGCATCTAAAGACAAGTCTGCCATGCCCGACTGGTTGGAGAAACAGCTGGAGAAGACTACCCCAGTTCCGACAAACCCGAGGTTGAGATTGGAGGCCATCTTGGCTCGATCCCTGACCACAACAAAGAAGGAGAAGAAGCCTAAGGTCTATTCCAAGATAACCATGGACGTTTCTGGCTCTCGGACAGCACAGGTAGCAACGCTAACTGTTGGCCAGGCCGGAGTTAGCTATAATATCTCTATAATTGACCTAGGGATAGCGACTAGGGAACAGAAGGTCGAACATCTGGACGAGTCAGTGGCCACGGTGGTGCATCTAATCAAACAGAAAAAGGTCACCAAGGACGAGCTCAAGGTGCAGATTGCTGCCCTGACCGATTATATTCAACAGTGGTCCTCAGTGGATGACTTGCCCACTACCTCTACAACTGCACCATAGCTACTCTCCAAGGAGCAGATGGATAAGCTAGAAAGGAGGAAGAACTTGGAGAGGACCACTGAGAATTGGTTCCAGCAGGTCGTGAGCGTCAGAAACGTGGGAATCGACAGGGCTCTGCAGATAGCCAATAAGTTCTTGGACCTGACCCAATCCCTGGAGGGCACGAGGAAGCTCTGCACCAATTTTCCTGCGATCTACGACTCCGCCTTCCCAAAGGTTGAGGCCATCCTTCAGATGCCTGAGAGCACATGGGAAGAGAAGCTAGAGCTGAAGAAAGAAGATCATTGGCTGGTGGACGTGTGGCATTGGGATCTTGACAACCGAAAGGATAGGCTGGAGCAAATCCTGAGTAGAGTGGATCTGGATGTTGCGTGGATCAAGGAAAACCGGGTAGAATGCACCAAATATCTTAAGCTGATGGCGGGCTATGATATGCCCACGGTGCAAATAGACGCCGAGAAGGTGAAGTCATACTTCCAGGAGAAGATGAAGGACGGAACAGCCGGAGAAGTCACCACGGAATTCCTAAGTTTTGTTGCCCGTGCCTTCGATCGATTAGAGCTATTCAGGGACCAAGGCTCGAGGTATGATGAGGATTGGAAGCGACTGGAAGAGAACACCAAAGAATGGAGCTACCAAGCATTAAGATGTGAGATCATCGAGATCGACAAACTCCAAGCGGTCATCCTCAAGTATATAGAGTATGCGGCTTCTGAGGAGCAGGAAGGCAGCCCGGCCAAAGAAGACCTCCCTGAAGAGTAGCTACAGCCAAGAAAACAGCAATTAGCTACAAGACGAAAGAGCAATAGTGTCATCCACTAGATGACGAAATAGGGAAGAGACAAGGGATATTTTTAAATTGTAAATCTATTTGGGGGTAGGTGAAACCCTATTTTGTAATGAATCTTGGCCACACAATTGTAATGAATCCTAACCATTCATTTAACTTTTGGAAAACTATAAATAGAGCACTCCCCTCATTTGCAAAAGTGAGAGTTGAGTTGTTGTAAAGACATGCTGTAGAAATTTATAAGAAATATCATTGACTTGGTGTATTTCCTTGATTTCTCTCTTGTCATTTGATTCATTCTCAAATATTAGATGTTTAGCTTAGATTTCATAGCTGTTTAGTTGGCTGTTTGCTGTATTTAGTTGAATCTTAGCAATGCTATGTGGTGTTTATGAAAATTCCTGCTTTGTTGATGATCCCTTAGTCCATACTTTTTGTTGTTTGCTGAAGGTAGATAGCTTTGCAAAGTTAGCCTGGACTTGATTTGAAGCTACCCCAAACATTTATCTTTAATTCATGCATGCATATGGTGGATGAAGGATGAAATATCTACAGCCCTTAGAAGATAGCACAATTTCCATGATACTATGAAATCCCTGGTTAAGTGGGATATTGTTTGAAGGATTGTCCATTGCAGGAACTCCATTATCACTATTCATAGCAAGCTTCAAACTTAGGAACTTTTCTTTCCCTTCACTCTTTTTCCCTTTTTTAGAAATTAAACAATACCAAGGTTCATTGCACATTATAGAGCCAAATCTAACAACCAGATGGAGTTTGAGACTGCTGTTTGAACCTACAGCCAACACATAACTGCTTTCATGCTAAGAACTCATTTTCGAAGATCTAACTTCATGCTTCGCATCCACACTTTGTATTTCTGTAAGGTCGCCTTATGATTCCAGCAAATCACATCAAACTACCGAGGTATCTAAGCACTGTCATGACCTGACACCCGAGAGACCTTGGGATAGTGTTCTGCAACTCGATTGTGGGAGATTGTCTTTCAAGAGAGGTAGTGCACCTAAGCACTGCCTGTGTTGAGAAGTGCATAAAAACACCATCAACAGAACTGGCGCTAGAAGGAGGGCCACAATCGGAATACTAAGCTACGGGATAAAGCGAAGCTGGATCGAATCGGATCATTCTCCCTGGAAAGGTTTCATAGAGTTTTACGGTCAGCACCAAATAAGGGAGAATTTGAAGAATTGCAGCCTCCCATTAGGGCAAAGCAAGCACAAGGAAGCAGCTCCGCCTCTTCCTCTTCCTCCACTCCATCCGCCTCCATTTCACCCTCACCTCCATTTGGCTGGCCTTCATCTTCCGCTCAACCATCTCAAACAGCATTTGCACATCTTCCCTCCGACAACTAGGAGTTAGTTGCTCTCCCGACCCTTTCAGCCCAAAGCACAATCTAGGTAGCCATAGCTCAAGGGCAGCCCCATATTGTGGTTGTATTACCAATACAGCCCCAGATCCCCGTTCTCCAACAGCAGGTGCCACCTCCGCCTCCCCCCATGGCTTGGCTTGCGCATAACCCTTCGCCGATACACTTTGCTGTTTACAATGATATGCCCAAGAATCCGGAGGGCTTTTGTTCGAAGTTCCATCTCCGCGAAATGCAAAGAACAGCCGAAGAGCATATCAAGATATTCGAAACGGCGATTACCGAAATGCAGGTGGATCACGAGGACGTGGCGTGTCGCCTCTTTCCGCATTCGTTGGGAGAAGAGGCCTTCTACTGGTACATCAATCTGCCGAGGGGATCCATCACCTCGTGGAACCTAATGAAGAATGTCTTCCTGCAGAAGTACAAGATCCCTGTCAACCCCGCGGACCTTTACCAGCAGTTCATGTCCATCAGAAGGGAGGTCAACGAACCTATCGGCTCCTTCAATGATCGCTTCCATCGGGCTCACATGAGGCTTCAGGATCCTTATGTCCATAATGATGTGGCAGCTCTCCTCATCTATTACGCAGCCCTGGACAACCTCACATCCGCCTTGGTAAAAAGGATGTGCCTGTCGCCCGCTACCCTAGTGGCAGCCTATGCAGAGGCCGTCATCGCAAGTGCAGACTTGGGACAAAATATCTCCAGCCCGCTGCCCTCTTTGGGGCCCATCGCCCACCCAATGCAGATTCAAGGGCTCAATCAGGCATTTGCCCACCAAACCCCTATGATGAACCAGGTGCCTCAATTGCCTATGGTGCCGCATCTGGGGCAGCCGTTGAATTATGCACCTCCTGCGACTTCCTACTTGCAGCCCCAGCAGCAGTACAACTATTCCTAGGTTGCTCCGCAACAGCAGACTTATTCCCAATAGTCCCAAGTGCCATTGTACCTGTCGGGACCAGAGTTTCCTCCAGCCTACCAAAATCAGCTGGCGGCCCCGCCCGCTTTTCTCCAAAATCCAGCCCCATCGCCTGGAAGTGCGACCGAGAAAGATAAGCTAGAAGAACTAACGGAGATGATCAAGAAAATGTCTACACAGATGACACATTTGAAGAACCAGAATAATCAGCTGCAGGCCTCCCAACGTAATTTTCAGGCCAACCTTAACAGGGACAGTCGAGACAATAGAGACAACAGAGACAATCAGGAAGTGGGCACCTCCTTGGGACAAAATTATGACAAGGGGGAGAACTCCAATCAAAGTGAAAAAAGGAGGCCTTCTCAGAGGCAAAACCACACATGGAACACCAGGCCCAACAATGGTGGTGTGCCCACGCCATTCGATCAACCGGCAGGCAACGACAAAACATCCAGCGGTGTATATTTGGCCGAGGAAGCCCTGTCTGGATGGTGCCGACTTCACAAAACCAGTAGGCATTCTGAGCTGGATTGTCCCGAGTTCCAGACAGCTGCTGAAATCTTCCAGGTGGAGGTACAAAATGTAGTCGACAATGCCAACTGCAGGGACATTGTCCCATCTGAGCCCTACGATTCTTCGTGCCTGGTGGTCAATCAGGCACCATTTCCGCGAGGCGACCGCAACGAGCCCGAAGCCGAGCCTGCTCCTGTTGAGGATGAGAAAGCGCAAGAGGTAAGTAATGAACAAACTTTGGCTCAGCTTTTCGATTCAGTAGATAATGGTCTGGTGGATGAAGAGGAACCATTTGTGGATGAGGTCCACATGTTCCATCAGCGGTCAAGTCCATACTTCCTTAGAAATAGGCAAGTGGGTGGACCCTTTACAACTTCTACCCCACCAAACAATTTCGCCACTCCGCCTGATCCAAATGCCAGCAATAACTCGGGGCTCCCACATATACCCGCCCAATATCTCAACAAGAACCAATCCCAAAACCAACCGTAAAGTCAGCCTTAGGGCCAACCCCAAAATCCATCTGGACAAGCGAAGGGCCACCCCCCTAGTTCTCCCATAGGCTAAGCTTTTAGCTCTGAAATCGAGCAAATGGGTGAATATGTGGCGGAAGAGTTCAAGAAGGTCAAAATCAGCTTGTCAGCCTTCGAATTACTTAAGGTTCCCACCGTAAGGCATGCTTTCTTTAGGGTTTTGAATGGGACTCTGTCCTCTAACACGACACAAGAGACCCCGGCCAAGAGGGTAACCTTTGAGGAGCCCAGGAGAGAACAAGAAGCACAAGACAATACCGGAAGAAGGAACGGTGTGCCCGTAAATCAGTCGGCAAGTAGATATGTTGAAAAGGAGCCAGAAAGGGCTGGTAAACAGCCTCCCAAGGACCAGCAATTTAAGCAAACCAAGGATACGGGCAGTGATAAGAACAAAGGTCAAATAGCTCAAATGGACACACCTGTGGGCATCCTCCAGGGGAGACCGGAAACTCCCCCTTTCTTGACTACCATTAGGGTCTTTGGGAAGAACTTGCACAACTGCCTGCTCGATTCAGGCACGTCTGCCAACGTCATGCCCTTGGCCGTATGCAAGGCTCTTGGCATCACTCCCACGCCTTCAAAAAGAAAGGTCACCCAGCTGGACAAAAATAGAGATCACCATCGTGGGTGAGATAAACTGCATCCCCATGCAAATTGCTGTGGACCCCCAGATACAGCAGGTTGTTGATATCCAAGTGGCAGACATTCCCGATGCTTATGGAATTATTCTGGGGAGGGAGTTCACCAAGGCGCTGAATGGATACACCGCCACCGACCTTTCTCACATGTGGCTGCCGTAGAAGGGGCTGCCAAATCAGATCCGTATTGACCGTGAACCCCGTATGAAGTATATGATCACGGAATACAATAATCTCAGCGAGGTGTTGTTCGCTAAGACTAACCTAGGGAATTATCGCCTTTTTGCTTACCAAAATGAGCTTGAGCTTCAGGAGGAACATATAGATGAAGTATTGCTGGTGTTGTGTAGTCCCTCAGCGGATTCCATGCGAATGCCACCAGATACCGAAGCATTGATAGAAACAGATAATGAGTCGGATAAAGATGACAACTGGGGATTGCTTGATGGCTTCCAAGATTTCATGGAAAAGTGTGCAAGGGATCAGCTCAGCCTGGGAGCTAGAATGAATTTCTAGGACCTATTATTGCCGAACTGGTGTAAGGTACACAATGCTGCTCACTCTGAATTTGACTGTTGCTTGTGCCAAGCAGTAGTGGAGCATGTTAAGAAAGTCGTTGCTCCTCCGACAGAAACACCAAAGGAGATGCCAGCAGAACCGCCTGTTGACCATTGCTCCGAACCTGAAAACCCCCCTAAGATCACAAGGCCCGCCGTCCAGCCAAAAGGGAACGGAGGCCCCATTAGGCTCGAAGGTAAGGAATCCTCTGCGTGCTGGACACTCCGGTTTGATGGATCGAAGTCAAGACAAGGAGCTGGAGTGGGGATCAAACTCATCAGCCCAACGGGTAAGACATTTCTCGCTGCCCACCGATTGTAGTTTTATTGCACTAATAACGTAGCAAAATACGAGGCCTTGGTCCTTGGCCTTCTTATGGCCTTAAAGAAAAATGTGAAAGCGCTGTAAGTCTTCAGAGATTCCGCACTTATAGTCAAGCAAGTCAGGAAGTTATATTCCTACCATGATCGGAGGCTCACCAATTACAGGCACAGGGTTTGGGATCTCTTAGAGGGCCTAGATGCATTCAACATACAATTGATCCCTCGTGCTCAGAACCGCACAGCTGATGCCTTGGCTCAAGCAGCTAGCACGTTACAGCCCCTCTCTTTGTCTGGGCTTAAGAAATTCACCGTTGAGCTAACATCCACGCCAGCAGTCCCAGATAATGTTACTCACCTGCAAGTCTTCAATGATGATAAGCATATCCTCCAGTTCATCACCAGTTCCGACGTCTTCGCTGCCTAAATAATTGATGAAGCTGATCCACAGGAGGTTGAATTGGACATAGAGGGGGTTATCAATCTAAAAATCAACACGATCCCTAGAGGTATGGTTCAGCTGGAGCGTGTATTCGACCTGGATCAGATTAGGGATCAGGATCAGAAAATAAAAAAGGAGGCTATAAGCAACCAGTGCAACGCTCATAACCTGGGCACAGCCAAGGATACCAAGAACATTTTTATTGGGAAGGTATGTACGCCCGAAGAGAAGAGAGGGATCATGGATGTGTTACAAAAATACCATGACGTGGTGGCATGGAGTTACGAAGATTTGAAAACTTATGACACTTCTGTCATCACCCACACCATCCCTCTCAAGACCGAAGTGAGGCCATTCCGCCAGCGGCAGCGCCCTATCAATGCCCTCCTAGAACCTGTTGTTTACAAGGAAGTACAAAAGTTGCTTTCGGCAAGAATCATCTTTCCCATCAAGCATTCCATGTGGGTGGCTAACTTGGTCCCGGTCAGGAAAAAGAATGGAGAGATTAGGCTGTGCGTGGATTTCCGCAATTTGAATCGTGCCTCGGAGAAAGACAACTATCCAGTGCCTTCGCTGGATGAGGTGCTGCAAATCGTTAATAGCTCCCAGATGATGTCCTTCCTCGATGGATACTCTGGGTATAACCAGGTAATGGTGCAATATGAGGATCATCACAAGATAGCGTTCACCACTAAATGGGGAACGTTTACATACAGAAAGATGCCGTTCGAGCTCATCAACGCTGGCGCCACATTCCAATGCGCCATGGATATCGCCTTCAAAGACCTAATTGGCAAATGCATAATCATCTACATGGATGATTTGACCGTGTTCTCTAAGAAGCGGGGTGTTCACATCTCCGATTTATGTAAAGTATTTCAAAGATGCAGGGAATTCAGGGTTTCCCTAAACCCCAAGAAGTGCATTTTCAGAGTGATTGAAGGCAGGCTGCTCGGGCACATCATTTTGGAACAAGGAATCTCCATTGATCCTGAGTGCATTGAGTCGTTACTCAAGATTCAGCCCCCGGGCAGCAAGAAGGAATTAAAGTCTTTCTTCAGAAAGATCAACTTTGTCCAGAAATTCATCACAGGTTTCGCGAAAATCATCAAACCTCTCAATGCCATGCTCAAACAGGACGCCAAAGTTGAATGGATGCCAGATGCCAAACAATCCTTCGAAGAAATCAAACGAGCCATTGCTGAGGCACCTGTGTTAGTCAGTCTGGATTATCTGAAGCCATTCTATATCTACTCATTTGCTTCGGAGCATTCTTGTGCTAGCATGCTGACCCAGAAGGACGACGAGGGGAATGAGCATCCGATCACCTTCATGAGTGCTCCCCTCAAAGATGTTGAATTGCGTTACCACAACATAGAAAAGCAGGCATACGCCCTAGTCAGAGGAGTGAAGAAATTTAGACACTACATTCTACGCAACAAGGTGTTCGCTATTGTCCCCGACCCAGCAATCAAAACACTACTCATGCAAAATGAGTTGGGCGAACGAAGGGCTAAGTGGGTCACCATACTCCGAGAGTATGATATGGAGATCCAACCGATGAAATTGGTGAGAGGGCAGGCACTGACCCGTACAATGGCCGAAACAGCAGCAGAGGCCAGACCTAAACTCACGGTACAGCAATATCAGCTTGAAGATGTCTCCCCAGGAGAATGGTACCAGGATGTCATTTATTATCTGCTGAATCATAAGTGTCTGTCGCATCTGCAGGGAGTCTGGAAGAGGGCCCTAAAATTGAAAAGCAACGGTTATATGTTGCAGGGTTCTATCCTTTATAAGAAGAATCATGAGGGCGTTTATTTAAGATGCCTCGGCAAGGAGGAAGCAGAACGCATTTTGAGAGAATTTCACAATAAATTTGGTACGGGCCATGGCTCGGGTTCTTCTACGGCACATCAGATATTGAGGGCAGGGTATTATTGGCCAACCGTCTTCAAGGATGCCCATTGCCATGTTCGTTCCTGTCATACGTGCCAGACCGCTGCCACTAAGGAGAGGAATGCTGTTGTCCCACTGCAGCCCGTGCTGGAGGTAAGGCCTTTTGCACAATGGGGTCTTGACTTCATCGGTCTGGTAAGCCCTCCATCATCTGCAGGACACAGGTACATTCTGACCGCTACTGATTATTGTACTAGATGGACAGAGGCAATAGTTTGTAAGCATTATACAACTAAAGTAGTTACTGATTTCTTAGAAAGTTTCATTTTAAATCGATTTGGTTGTCCGTATGCTTTGGTATGTGATAATGAACCTGCATTCGCTTCATTAAAATTTGCTGGCTGGGCGTTTGACTATGGGGTTTCCCTCAAATTCTCATCCAATTACTACCCTCAGGGCAATGGCCTTGCCGAATCCACGAATAAGAATTTGATTACTGTGATCAAGAAGCTGCTAGATAGGAATCCCAAGGACTGGCATACCCAGCTCTGTTTTCACCTTTGGGCTGATCGCACCCGCCACAAGGCTGCCCTTGGCGATTCTCCGTTCCACCTTGTCTATGGCCTGGAACCTATATTCCCCATCCAACTGAAGATTCCTACTCTTCAGTTCATCAACGATTTTTATGAAGGATGAGATCGTAGAGAAGCTCGATTAGCTGAGCTTTTACATTTAGAGGAAGTCTAAAACTGTGCAATAGAAAATTTTGCCAAACATCAGGGCATAGTGAAGAGATGGTTCGACCGCCGAGCCAAAATCAAGGCCTTTAGGATTGCAGATTTGGTCCTATATTGGGACAAGGCCCATGAAAAGAAAGGGGGACACAACAAATTCGACAAGCTTTGGCTTGGCCCCTTTCAAATAGCTAAAATTTTGGGAGATAATGCCTTCCGCCTAAAGAACTTAACCGGTGAAAACGTTCCGTTGCCAGTCAACGGGCAGCACCTGAAGCATTACTTCCAGGCTTGAGCTCCTTCGAGCTCTTTGTTGTAAATACCTGTTCATAGGTTAGAATAGTTGCTTTCTTGCTTGTTTGTGCTTTGCCCATGTCACTTTTTTGCTTTCTCCCTCCCGGCAGTTTTGTTTCGAAGGAGGTTTCCCGCTCCTTTGCGGTGGCCGTGCTTGCCTGACAAGCGATCCACTTTGCTGTCCGTTCTTTGTGTTCCTTGGCTAAACATTCACTCTAGACTATTGGTCTTTGCAAAGCTATCCGCGAATGATTTCCCTGTCTGTACTCTGCTCAGAACTTGACCCTTCGCCGGATCTTCTTACCTGCATCTCAGATCACACACAAATTACATAATAATAAACTCTGAAGGACCGTACTATGGTTGTTATGACACCCTTGTGAGTGAAAAATCTTAAGTCTACTCCAGTGACCACTGCAGTCTCAAACCCATTGCAGGCTTCAATGCTTACCCGGTCGAGCTAAATGATAAAAGAGAAATGAAATATCAAAGCAAAAGAGAGAAAATAAACTCTGAAAAAAGGAAATAAATGATCGTATGGGTGTTCGGATAACTCTACCAGGGCTATGGACACCCGGCTGGCAGTAGAGCAATATCCATGAGATTGTAGCGACAACTCCGCCGGGGCTATGGAAGCCTGACTAGCAGCGGGGCAATGTCCAGGTTAATTTTGGTGTTAGGCAACTTATGTAGCTCACTCAGTTGAAGTGATAACTCTGGTTACTATCCCTAGGAAAGGAATGAACTCACTTCACACACGCTTCTGAGATGCCATGTAAGCTGACCTAATTAAGGATCTCGTTCTCCTGGGTTCATCCTTGGAAGCCGCTCCTGGCCTGCGAAACCAGAGATTCTGGGTCCTGAATGAATATTTATCCCTAGAATGCTCCGGAGCGTTCTCCAGCGAAGTCGCCATTTGTTGTGCCCTCAGCACACACACGCCCCATTCAGAACAGGGACCCTCTTTTCTTTCGCCTTGCCGGGTCTTTCGGGGCCACCTCATTTTGCGTGCCCCTCTTTTTTGGTGTTCTGCGTGGTCAATATTGCTCTAAGGTTTCATCCTAAAACCAACCATGCTTTCCCTCTTGGTTTTTTGCTGCCCTTCGGGGCCTCGTGGGTTCCTTTGGCTTCGTTTGCTTTTGGACGGCCTTGGGCCCCCCGGGGCTCGGGCCTCCGGGGTTCCCTTATCGGGTTTCCCCTTTGCGTTCGCCGCCCTTTGCGGCGTTAACCGGGCGTCTTTCCGCCCTCTGGAGCCCGCCCTGCCATCTTCCATTCGAAACTCATCGGGGATTTCCCAGACGGCCCCTGCTCCTTCGGGCCCCGGGCTCCGGAAGTCCTCGTCCGGACTTCCGTCCCGGGATCGCCGTCTTTGAAAGTGGCTCTCCGGCGGTCACCCGCCCCTCGGGCCCCGGGGTGTTGCTTGCTCGCCGCCGCCACCCACGCAAAGCGAAGTCTTCGGCGGTGAACTCCCGACGGCTCCCCGCCCTCCGGGCCCCAAACATCCCGTTGCCCCCGTCGCCTAGTCATCAGAAATCCTCGCGGCGGCCATTGCGCCGCATCCTTCCGGCCTCCAGGCCCCGGAATCTCTGCCGCCGCCGCCGACCTAATTTGAATTCCACCAACTTTTGGCACATCTGTACCTGCAATAAATGATCGCATTAATTGCAGATAAGGTATATAATGCATGATCCGCCAATTTCATTTTCACTTTACGAATTAGAGCGAGTTGATAAGGCCAGCATCTGGAGCCCACTGCAATCCCCGCATCTCGATCGTCCAAGTCTGCCGCATTTCGTCGATTCCCAGTGGTTTCCGCACCTGCCCGCTTGGCATATTTGAGGTAGGCCATCCTCGTTTGCCCTCCCATCATTTTGATCATTTTTGGGGATTTCGTTTAAATGAGCAATTGATTAAATAGCATAAAATTGAAGGGCACCCTGCGGCGCCCCTTACCCATGTTTTAAAATTGCCTAAACCCATCGCAATGGCCCTCCCTGTCGATCCGGAGCTCGCCCATTACGCGGCCGTTCTTCACATAGGGCGACCGGCCCCCTCGGGCCCGGTCCCCTCTTTCGCCGTTCATTCCTGGGTATGGTTGCATGCCGGCGGCCGTCCCCCTAGCCGGGCCCGGGTCATCGGGATTCCATCCCCGGAATGCATGTTACGTTTTGCCGCGTTAAAATCTAACCAAGCCATCCTGCCTCGCGGTGGTCGGACCCCGATCTCGCCTTAACCAATTGAATTGAAACCGTGTCTTCATCCGTTCGTGTGCTCTGGCCCCGGACGTTGGGTTCCGCTGTCTCTTTTCCGCCATTTGGCCAGTCGGGGCCTCGGCGGTGAAGTCGAGTCTGTCGCCCACCCTCTGGGTCCCTTGTTTCTGTTGGCCGTCTGGGGATAACCTAAACTTTTCCATGCCCCGGGACTCTCCGGGCCTGGCCGTCCGGAGTTCCGTCTTTGGAACTTCGTGACGGTTCCGCCGTCATCCGCAGTGAACCACACCGGTAATCTGTCTTGAATACAGGGATGCAGCCTACACCGCCCACGCCGTCACGATGCGGCGCCGCAACCATGGCCCGGCCGTCATTAAGTGCTTCCTCCCGTGGGCTGGACTCCGAGGGTCCCCTAGCCGTCGCCACTGATCAACGTTGCAAAATCTCTCGGCGGCGAACCTCCGTTGGCTCCCCGCCCTCTAGGCTCCGGTCTTCTCCTCGCCGCCGCCGTTGAAAATGATCAAAGATTATGCGGCGGCCTTCGCGCCGCGCCCTCCCGGCCTTCGGGGCCCGAGGTTTCGAATGCCGCCTGGTCCAAATGTAATACCTCATTGTTGGCCATTCTTTCACCTTGCAGGCCCCGGCCCTCGGACTTCCGCTACTGGACTTCCTCGTCCGGACTTCCGCCCGCTGTTCGCCGTCCCAAACGGCTGCCCCTTAACTGCCTTCCGGCCTGAAACCTCCGAAGTTCCTTAAATCAATCCAAACCAACTCAAAATCAGAATCTAACTTCGACCCACATCCTAAATCATGTCGTTCTCCATTATGGGCCTCTTAAAATACCAAAATTTGGCCAGCGGGGGTCTCTGGGAACTTTCGGTCATGTTTTCCCTCTCTGGCAGCATTCCTGCCAGGGAAGTCCGGCCCTCCGGGCCCAGATTGTCCAAATGCTCTAAAATGAAATCGATGTCATCTGAGGATAAAATTTATGATGTATTTGAATAATTATTTAGATGATATGCTCATAATGTGGACTAACATTAACGCTGTTGATGTTTCGTTGTTCTGACTTCGCCCTTTGCTTGCAGGATATATGGAATCGGCTGCAGGAACCTTAGGGGCCTCCGCCGAAAAGGATAAAGGAAAGAAATCCAGAAGGTCCGCTCGTGGAAAAAACGATAAGGATCAGATGAAATTTCAGTTCCAGGGTGAGCCACTTCGGTCAAAGGTCTCGACAAATTGGAGAGAGATCTCAGATACTAACATCGGCCAAGTGAACATAGATGAGTTCACCAAGAGGGTCAAGGTCGACTCTAGGACAAAGAATGCCAAGTTAATATGTCAAAGTGGAATCGCCAAAGCTGTCGGCTTCCCTCCATCTCTGATAGCACCTGAATTAGTAATGGCTTGCCGAGAAGCCTACCAGACGGACACCAGGACAATTGTGGACAAGGAGGGGAACATCCTCCCCGACATGTCGCCAGAAGGAATCACAAAAACATTCCACATTCCCACATTTCCACACATGGAGGTCCCCACTTTGGAACAATGCCAGGCGGCGTGGGATGCCAATCCATTGGGCTGCAAGAAATCAATTAACATTTACTGGCTTAAGGAGAGACGGGGCAGTGCTGCAAAGGTTCCCCAAGAGCTGTTCCGCAGCGACTTCTGTGAAGACTATCACGACCTGGTGACCATGTTAAGCAAGGTCATGGGCCTCCCAGCGGCCGCCTACTTCCAAGAGTGGATGGCCTATTACATTGAGCAGATCCTGAGAGGGAATGAGGACGTGAACACTAAGACCTCATTCGACTGGGGAGGCATTATCAGCAACTACTTCCACGAGTAGTTTGTAAACATCAAGAAGAGCTCCAAGTTTTACATGACCTCTTACTTGGTATATTCCCTGGCCGGTCACAGAAAATACAGCGGGCTATTTGTAGCTCCGGATCAGGAACACAGGCGAGGGCTCAAGCCGTTTGACAAGTACCCTCAGCTTCAATACCGTAACTTCAAGAAGGAATACTACCAGGTCAATGATGCCTTCGTAGGCCACATCATCAGATTGATCGGCAGAGACTTCGAAAGGAGGGTCTCCCACAGTGCCAGGGCGCTCCTAAGGGAGTATGCCTTCCTATATATCTAGTTCCCCAAATTCACCTAAATTCGTGCCCAAGGATTCACGGAGTGACCAAACAAGCTGCCGAGGTACCCGAATGATAGGATCATTCTCCTGGAGCTTTCCTGGCAGCTCCAACACATCTAGACAGTCTTCGGCAACAAACACGTGGCAGGGATCCCCTATCCCATGACCCTCCGCCAGGGCCTATATCGACTGCAGACATCCCAATGCGCTGACAATTCTAAAAAAGAGCTTAAAGAATATAACTTTGACTGGTACATGGCTCCCCCGCGAATGGACCCACATGGCCATGTCAGGAAGGCACTGGGGTCGGCATACGCCCAAAGATACCATGTCGAAAACTTCTGGGCCGATTGTAAAGATGACAAGGAGGTACGCATGAGGCACTACATGCATATGACCGTCCAGTTCCTAAGAAGAGTGCAACTGTTCCAGGTGCCGGACCAGCTTGAGGAGGACGAGTCCACAATAATGCACCCAAGGTACTTGGCAGTTGCCAACCTGGCAATCCCCTCCATAGACTGGGATGAGCAAGAGGTCGATGACCTAGACACCATCACCCAGCCAATCATAACGCGCACTAAGGAGTGGGTAGATGGGCAGGTGGCGTAGCTGAAACAACAAGGAGTGGTCCTAACGTATGAGACGCTCAAGAGCGAGCCCAGTGCCACGGAGGACGTTGCCGCCACCACATTAGCTGGTGAGACATCCAAGTCTCCCCCAGTCACTAGGTCTCAAAAGAGAAAGGGAACAGAGACAACATAATCTGCCAACCCCACGAAGCCAGCAAAGAAAGACACGGGAGGCTCATCTCCCAAGAGGCTCAAGCAGATGGTAACAACAACTGAATTGCAACCTACCTTGCTTCTCCCTGCCCCTCCTAGCGTACCACCCGTTTCTCGGGCTATGGTCGCCTCATCTCCGCCGACAGTGGACATCTCTGTCCATCTCGCCCCTTCGCCCACGACCGGGTCAGTGATCGTCGTTGACTCCTCTTCCGGCATGACCACTTCCCCTTCCTCTTCTGCTACCATGTCACCTATTACATCCCTCCCTCTGGCTACAATTACATCGCCCATTCCCTTCACCGCCATGCCTGAGGCCCTCACCAGACATATGCAGAACCTTCCCCCTGAGCTCTCACAAATACTGATGAATCCAGCTCTCCAAGCGGCCCTTGCCCAAGTCCTCGCAACGGCTCAGCCTTCACAACCGCCAACAGGGCCACCAGCCATGGAGGCCACAATGCAAATATCAGAGGAGTTGGAGGAGCAGGAACGGGAGGCCTCGAGGCCTATTGAGGAAGAGGCCGATGAATATCACGAGCACCCCGAGTACAAACATCGAACCATCGACAAGGTGGCCTATGAGGAGGAAGAGATAGGCTCTTCCGAGAGCGGGGAGGAAGAGGATGGCTTGGGCGCCAAGGAGGTCATCCAAATATTTGGTGAGGATATTGAGGAGGAGTCGGCTCAGCAACTGAAAAACATTGGGGAGCAGGCAGAAAGGTCACCATCTACTGAAGAGGGGCAGCCACCAGAAGAGTAGCGGATGAAAGATATCACCAAGACTGAGACACATGCTGTCAAGAGCCCCGAGGCCGAGGCTGCGAAATAGGAGAAAGAAGAGGAGGCAACGAAGGGAGATAGCCCCACCCGGCAACTGTCCACCAAGCTGCCCGTCAAACGCCTTGTGTTCTATCGTGACTCCGACGAAGAGGAGGAGGACACTACCAAGAGGGAGGAAGCTACCACGGAAAAGGAAGAGCCCCAAAAGGAACAAGAGGTAGTAGTCTTGCCTATAACTGAAAAGGGGGAGGGCAGCCACGATGCATCTAAAGACAATTCTGCCATGCCCGACTGGTTGGAGAAACAGCTAGAGAAGACTACCCCAGTTCCGACAGACCCGAGGTCGAGATTGGAGGCCATCTTGGCTCGATCCCTGACCACAACAAAGAAGGAGAAGAAGCCTAAGGTTCGTTCCAAGATAACCATGGACGCTTCTGGCTCCTGGGCAGCATAGGTAGCAATGCCAACTGTTGGCCAGGCCGGAGTTAGCTATAATATCTCTACAATTGACCTAGGGACAGCAACTAGGGAACAAAAGGTCGAACATTTGGAGGAGTCAGTGGCCACAGTGGTGCATCTAATCAAACATGACAAGGTCACCAAGGATGAGCTCAAGGCGCAGGTTGCTGCCCTGACCGATTATATTCAGTAGTGGTCCTCAGTGGATGACTTGCCCACTACCTCTACAACTGCACCACAGCTACTCTCCAAGGAGCAGATGGATAAGCTAGAAAGGAGGAAGAACTGGAGAGGACCACTGAGGATTGGTTCCAGCAGGTCATGAGCGTCGGAAACGTGGGAATCGACAGGGCTCTGCAGATAGCCAATAAGTTCTTGGACCTGACCCAATCCCTGGAGGGCACGAGGAAGCTCTACACCAATTTCCCTGCGATCTACGACTCTGACTTCCCAAAGGTTGAGGCCATCCTTCAGATGCCTGAGAGCACATGGGAAGAGAAGCTAGAGCTAAAGAAAGAAGATCATTGGCTGGTGGACGTGTGGCGCCCGGATCTTGACAACCGAAAGGACAGGCTGGAGCAAATCCTAAGCATAGTGGATCTGGATGTTGCGTGGATCAAGGAAATCCGGGTAGAATGCACCGAATATCTTAAGCTAATGGCGGGCTATGATATGCCCACGGTGCAAATAGACGCTGAGAAGGTGAAGTCATACTTCCAGGAGAAGATGAAGGACGGAACAGCCGGAGAAGTCACCACGGAATTCCTAAGTTTTGCTGCCCATGCCTTCGATCGATCAGAGCTATTCAGGGACCAAGGCTCGAGGTATGACGAGGATTGGAAGCGGCTAGAAGAGAACGCCAAAGAATGGAGCTACCAAGCATTAAGATGCGAGATCATCGAGATCGACAAACTCCAAGCGGTCATCCTCAAGTATATAGAGTATGCGGCTTCCGAGGAGCAGGAAGGAAGCCCGGCCAAAGAAGAAGACCTCCCTGAAGAGTAGCTACAGCCAAGAAAACAACAATTAGCTACAGGACAAAAGAGCAATAGTGTCATCCACTAGATGACGAAATAGGGAAGAGACAAGGGATGTTTTTAAATTGTAAATCTATTTGGGGGTAGGTGAAACCCTATTTTGTAATGAATCTTGGCCACACAATTGTAATGAATCCTGGCCATTCATTTAACTTTTGGAAAACTATAAATAGAGCACTCCCCTCATTTGCAAAAGTGAGAGTTGAGTTGTTGTAAAGGCATGCTGCAGAAATTTATAAGAAATATCATTGACTTGGTGTATTTCCTTGATTTCTCTCTTGTCATTTGATTCATTCTCCAATATTATATGTTTAGCTTAGATTTCATGGCTGTTTAGTTAGTTGTTTGCTGTATTTAGTTGAATCTTAGGAATGCTGTGTGGTGTTTATGAAAATTCCTGCTTTGTTGATGATCCCTTAGTCCATACTTTTTGTTGTTTGCTGAAGGTAGATAGCTTTGCAAAGTTAGCCTGGACTTGATTTGAAGCTGCCCCAAACATTTATCTTTAATTCATGCATGCATATGGTGGATGAAGGATGAAATATCTGCAGCCCTTAGAAGATAGCACAATTTCCATGATACTATGAAATCCCTGGTTAAGTGGGATATTGTTTGAAGGATTGTCCATTGCAGGAACTCCATTGTCACTATTCATAGCAAGCTTCAGACTTAGGAACTTTTCTTTCGCTTCGCTCTTTTTCCCTTTTTTAGAAATTGAACAATACTAAGGTTCATTGCACATTATAGAGCCAAATCTAACAACCAGATGGAGTTTGAGACTGTTGTTTGAACCTACAGCCAACACATAACTGCTTTCATGCTAAGAACTCATTTTCAAAGATCTAACTTCATGCTTCACATCCACACTTTGTATTTCTGTAAGGCCACCTTATGATTCCAGCAAATCACATCAAACTACTGAGGTATCTAAGCACTGTCATGACCTGACACCCGAGAGACCTTGGGATAGTGTTCTGCAACTAGATTGTGGGAGATTGTCTTTCAAGAGAGGTAGTGCACCTAAGCACTGCCTGTGTTGAGAAGTGCATAAAAACACCATCAACATATCCAATAACCAATCATAATTTAGTGATTTTGGATTATCTGGCCCTGATTTAGTGTTCTAGGATTCATACACTACCTTGGACATATGGGTCCCACCTAATTTTTAGGGCTTGGCCCTAAATTTGGCATAGAACTTAACCTTTCTTGAAATTTGTGTCTAAAGCCTAGGCTACTGGGATTCATATGCCCCAACTGGTGTATGAGTCTCACTTAGCTTGGACTTTTTTTAAATTCAAATTCTTGGCAGGATTTTATTCTCCTAGATCTAATGTCAGCTTGTAGTGTTGTAATTTTAAAAAAAATGGCAAAAACAAGTATAAATAGAAGGTTATTTCATATATTTTCTCCTAGAAACTTTAATGAGCAAGTGTGATATAAGAATTCAAGCATTATAGCAATTCAAGAGCATTCAAGAGCTGATTATCAAGCATTTTAGAGCTATATTCAAGATTCAAGCATCATGTCAAAGTCATCATGCATCATGTAGGTTTTTGAGCTAACATTTGTGATGTAGGTTCTTATGATTCAAATAAGCCTTAAAGTCAAGATATACAACATAAAATCAAGATTCAATACCCACATTCATGCTAGCCATTACATACAAGATTAAACGTTTGTTCCAAAGGTGTGGTGAATTGCAATATAACATATTTATTTATTCATTAATCCTTCTTTCTATTTCATTTCATTTCAAGGTTTAATTACCAAAATGAGGCTTGACCAAGAAAAACTCTTATCTACTAACAAAACAACATTTTACCCTCTCTTTGATATGTGATCTGCAGATCTTGGTTGAATATCCATTGAAGAGAAAGATTGGAAAAAAATTTCAAAGTTGCAAAATTGTCAAAGTTGTCACATACCTTGCAAGATCACATAAAGTCACCTACAAAGTAGAATTAAAAGTTTTAGACTCAAAGATCAAAAGGGAGAGAATATACACGAGATCACTAGAGCATACTAGAATTTCAAATCAATCCTGATACTGGGACTAAATAACCACTTGTGGTGTATGAGTCCTAGTATACCTATTTGCAGACATTTTTAGTAGATCTTGATTTAGCAGTTTCAGATTCTAGATTCAGCTTGAAACCCTAAACTGGGACTAAATCACCCCTCCTAATGTATGAGTCTCAATGTGCATTGAATTCATAATTTTGGGAGTGCAAAACCTATTTCAAGCATCTACAATTCTCTTGGTGCCCCTTTGTCCTTTCTTAGTTCATTATTTTGATTTTCAGTTTCATATGTTAGGTCGCATAGTTAGGTTTGTATATCATTTACATCTTCTTCTTTCCAAGACTTTCCTTGGTGTTGAACCCCCTTTTGTCTTTAATCACACCCAAGGAAACCATTCTAATAACATAACCCCTCCCTCAATCAAGCCAATTGGTTGAGGGATCTTGGTTTCCTTTAATGAAACACAAGTGAAATAGGAGGAGGAACCCTAATTCCCCTTTAGTTCAATCTCCCCAAAGGTGGAACCCTATTTTTGAGGCTTCATTTTTGGTGAACCTAGCCTTTGGACACCTTATTTTCTGATTTGGAGTGTATCATAGTCCTAGATTTATCTTACATTAACTTTGCATTAGCTCATGCATTAGTTAATTGGAATATAGAGTTTCTAAATATTGCATTAGTGAATGTGTATATAGGTTACATTTTTTCCTCTTGCATCATTGAATTTCATTTAAAATCTATAATTGCACATAGTATAGACAACATTCAAACTAGAAAATCTAACATTCACTCAATTTTTTTCTAAAATTATTGCAAAAACCCTAATCTAGGACTCATATGCCCCTCTAGGTGATTTAGTCCTAGTAGAAGTAGTTTTACCTAATTTTTGGGTATTTTGTGTGGATTACTTTTTCAGCATTTGAACCCTTGAAAATCCCTAACTGGGACTCATACACCCCTCTAGATGATTTAGTCCCATGTCAGACCTGAAACTACATTTTACAACATCGAAAACCCTATTTCTATGTTTCAGTTTACTGTTGTTAGATTTCTATTTCAGATTACTCCTTGTTTTTGTTACATTCATTTCATTAAATATAGCTTAATTTGGTGCATTTGTAAACATAAGAATTGGAATGAAATAATATCATTGCATTTAGCTTGTATTTCATTGATTGTACCTTGCATGAGCTTTACAACTTGGTGTCCTATTTTAATAGTATAGTGAGATGAAGTCTGCAACTCATATCATCCTGCGATAGCAAAATCATCATGGATCTTGGGTTGTCCAACTCTTTCACTCCTAGTGTTGAGACTAGTTCACTAGGTATGGAAAATACCCTTAACAACTCTTTGCCTTCAACTAGTGCTACAAGCATTGAAACAATGGTTTCTAGTGCTCCTCAAGAAAACATAATCCAAATCCATTAATATTTAGAAAACCTACAACATCAAGTGAGTACTGAAAATATTTCCAATATTGCTATTCATACCATAGATAACATACATCTCATGATTGAAAGTGAAGGAGTAGAACTTATGCGTAACCTAGCTCTGATTTTTGGCATCTTACCTTAATGACTACTTGTGCTCAACCTCTGAACAATGTCCAGATTCAAAGAGGAACCCGAATTCCTCCTCCTACAACCATTGCCTCTATTCCTACCTATACCTATCCTCAAGTTACAAAAAATAATGCAACCTACTAGTAATATCAAACCTACCTTGGGTATTTCTACTAGACATCCTAGTAGCTTTTTGGCAGCTCATGTCATATCTCCTACCACTTTACCTCCCATAGCAATTCCATTCACTTCCCCCTCAAACACATATACTCATCCACCATATTCACCTCCATCTCAAAATATAAGAAATGATGCCATCCTTAACCAAATTTTGCAAAATGTTTCATCTATTCAAAAGAAAATTTCCACCATAAACCAAAATCAAAATGGCCAACCTGCATATTATGTCAAAACTAATCCCTTATCCTTGGAGATATTGAGAACCCTGATACCATAAGGTATAGAGATTCTTGGGTTTCAGAAATATGGAGGAAAAGGAGACCCTTCTAACCATGTTTCCACTTATACTTCCTTATGTAGTGATTGTGTCCTTGAGGATAAGCTCTTGGCTAAGCTTTTCCTTAGGTCCTTGAAATATACCACTTTAGAATGGTTTTCCTCACTATTGAATAGCTCAATTTGTTCATTCAATGGACTTTTTGAGGCATTTATAAACCATTTCCAGGTGCATATGAATCCTAATATGACCTTAGTTGATTTGATGAGATGTAAGGAAAATGATGATGAAAAGGTTACTAATTTCATTTCACACTATCAATTGCTTTATTCCTAAATTGATGTAAAGATTCCCGATTCTCACCTTCAATGTATATTTAGTGAGAAATTACAAACTAAGATAGAAGATAAGCTTGGACTGATGAAGTTTCCTTCCTTTGTAAACTTGTGTACTGCCCTTCATGATTATCAAAACTTGGTTAGTAGTCATGAAACAAAAACCACCTCTAGTCGTCCTGGAAAGTCTAAATCTTCAAATAAAAAAAATATCAACCTTTTAGGAAATATAATAAAGGCCTCATTCACCTAAAACCCCCTCAACCGACTCAACATGTCAATACCCAAGTGGCTTCTATAAATAAAACAAGTCCTTTCACATTTGGGGATCTGGCTAGACATTTTACTCCCCTACCTGATACCCTACATAACACAATGTCACAACTCCTAGAAAAGAAATGATCACCTTACCTTTCATTAAACACTTCATCCTAATAAGCCTTTAGCTCTAAACTTTAGATTGAATTCCTATTACAATTATCACCAAAAAAATGTACATGATACAAAAAATTGTAAGCGACTTCAACATCTTGTGCAAGACCTCATTGATTTTGGTCGACTTCAAATTGGAGGTGATAATGATCAAGGAAATAATTTTGTTTCCCCTCCCAACCAAAACATGCAAATATTTACCAACCCTATATCTAACCATAATATTTCATTTTTTAAATCTAGTGAAACTAAGAAGAATGATGTGATGAATGTTGACATAGATGATGACAACATGGATACTATTGAACAAGGTCCTATGGATACTATTGAACAAAATCCTATGGATAATATGGTTGGATCAATCAAAATTCTACCTCGTAAGGGCTAAACTAAAAATCCTCTTCACATCACTTTTTCATCTAAATATATAATTATAAATGCACCTGATGGTCCTCTTTACATAGTTGGTCGAATCTATGACAAGCCCACTAAGGGGATGTTAATTGATCCTGTTTATGGAGAGAATGTAATCATTGAAGAATTCTTACTTCTACATGAACTCTATCAAGAGACATATGATAAACAAAAATCATGGATAAAAACATATAATGGTTTAGCTTTCTCTGCAATGGGATTGATCACGCTTCCTTTAAAAATAGGACTGAAACAATTAGATGCCTCATTCTCCATCATTTCAACGTTGGATCGATTTTGTGTGAAGCTTGGTTATCCTTGGCTACACTCCATGGAATCCATATTTTTGGTCATGCTTAAATGCTTAAAGTTTCCCTTTGGAAATGAAATATTTATCGTGCACCATATTAGCTTTAATCCTATATCTACCTGTTGGAAATTTTCATTGGATTTTTTCTGGTCTGAGCCTATAGAACCTATGAAACCTCATGAGGACTTCTTTTTCAAATCCTACCAAAATTTTAAGGTGAAATACATAGAAAGTATATCCCTTTGAAACATGCCTCAATTCATGATTGAGCCTCCTATCCTTGAAAAAACTATGGTTGAACCAAAAGACATTCTAAGTAACCAAGACCAACCAAAGATAAACACTTTTCCTATCTCCAACAAATGACCAAGAGACAACCAAAGAAATACCATCATGCCTCCTAAGATATAAATTTACAAAGCTAAAGAAAAAGTAGTTGAACAACCTCCTATGGTTTCTTTTGTTCCTCCCCTAAGGGAAGAAAAGGAACTTATTGTTGATAAACCCGCTCCTATAGAAATGCAACTTTGCTCCTACATAAATGCAACTTGAAAAATCATACTAAAGGAAACAAAAATGCTAGAGAGCATAGGTGTAGACATTTTTCTATTTCTCAAATGTTAAAAAAAGAGAAAACCAAAGAAAATCAACATCTAAATTTGACTGAAGCAATACACAATGAGTCTCCCTCTTCACCGCAAAAAAAAGATCCTATATCGCAACCGCAACAAGAGCTAAATCCTTATTTAGATATTATCATTTGACCTCCCATTGTAATTAACTTAAATGATGGTGATCAGGTTGCTAAGATTGACAAACAAGTTCATAATGAATTGAATACATTGTTTTCCTCTTCTATGAGCTTAAATGATACTTCTCCTAAGAAGACTGTTGAACTTGGTGATACCCCAAGTTTAGCACTTACTATTGTCCCTTTGGCTAGTTTTTTTCCTTTCGTATATGATTAACAATATTGGGATGCAAAATAATTGCTATAGGTTGACTCGCATGTGCCTTACTAATCTTGTCTTTATTTCCTTTTTCATGTTGTGTGTGGTTGCATGTGCATAATGTGATCCCCCATACTTTTCTATTTGATGTATCTCTCTTTTCATGACATTCCTATATTTGTGCCTCATTCTTCTCTATGTTATAAACATTTATCATTTTTAGTTGTCTTGTGTTTTCCTTTTGGGGATGATGCAAAACTTCAAGACAATTTAGGTCTCTTCCATGTTGACCAAAAAGATTTTCTTTGTTTTCTCTCTCTTTGTGTCATTGTTCATGTTCCATGAGTATTTGGGAATGATGCTAGTTGTGCGCTCTCTAAAAAAATTGTAACAAAGACATATTGACCCCGAATCTGTGGATCCCTTATGTGATTTTGGAATTTTATTTTGGGGGCAACCCCTTTTCATGATGTAGCTTTATTTCGAAACATATGATTTGGTATAGGGCTTTCCAAATAAGCTCACATGTCCTATTTATTGTTAGCCTTCAATATTTTCTACTTTAAAGTAATCTCTCACAGCATGGTGTTTAGCAATTTTTTTAAAGTGGGGGCATACATTAGCATTATTATTTTGCATTATTACAACTCATGTTTCATTGTGTGGTCTTATTAATTTATGCAATGCATTTTTATCTTTGTAGTGACATTCGGTGTGATGTCTTTCAAGAGCATGATCTCTCTTAGCATATTATATGAACCTCTTGGTTGATGAGACACACTGCATTCCCTAAGTTGTGAATCTTTTGTTGTTTGATTGATCTTCTCTTAGAGACATTAGGCACAATGTTTCCTAAGTTAATACATTACATGAACTAATAAAAACTCCTTTTAACATACCTTACACTATTTTTCATTTACAACATCAGTTATATGTCCACCTTGCATAAAACACTTTGCTTTCCTGTGGAGCCATCTTGTTTTTTCATGGGTGTCAAGCATACAAAGATTTACTTGCATCATGAATCCTGATGTCTGTGTTGTGTGGAACCTTATCAAAGTTATCAAGAGGTATATCTTTGGTATGGTTACCTTATGGGAGTTGAACTTAGGTGTGAATTTCCCATAGCCACTTTCTTGTTTGTGTGAGCTCATACCGACTGTGTGCGTATGTGTCTTGTTGGGAGCTCACCTAGTGGAAATCCTGAGGTTCTACTAGCCCTTGTGAGCATGTGCTTAGTTTGAATGGTGGAAATCATGTTCTAATTCTATTTTCTTTTTGGAAAAATAGCTTATATCTGATCCACTATGTACAGGACAAATGGTCGAAGATTGATCCAACTCTTTTGTTTTTATTTTTCTTTCTGCTTTCAATCTTTTGCAATTTATGCTTATGCCTTTTTGTTGTTCTTTATATCATTTACATGTGTGTTCTCTTGTGCTTATGTTAGTTTTCTATAGGATCTTGGTCTTGGGGGCTTGCACAACCCTCTTGATCATTGTCATCCTATCTCATGAGCATTGGTACACTTTGACCCCTCTTGATGTGATTTTTGTCTACTTTAGTATGATTTTGAAGCAAGTGCATCCTCTCACTAAAGTGAAATCTAAATTTAGTGTATAAAAATGTATCCCTCTACATTTTCACACTTTTTTGGGCCCTCCTTGCTATAATTGGGCTTCTTTATGCCTTATTTGGTCCTATTTTTCATCCAAAAGCCTTATTTAATGCATTTTTTTGAGGATAATCCTGACACATATCAAATATCCAATCATAATTTAGTGATGGGAATCATATTCCACCTTGGGTGTATGGGTTCCACCAAAGTTTCGGGGCGTGGTCCTGAATTTGGCATAAATCTTAACCTTTCTTGAAATTTGTGTCCCAAGCCTAGGTTACTAGGACTCATATGCCCCAACTAGAGTATGAGTCATTCATAGCTTGGACATATTTTAAATTCAAATTATTGGTGGGATTTCATTCTCCTAGATCTGATGTCAGCTTGTAGTATTGTAATTTTGGGAAATTTGGCATAAATAAGTAAAAATACAAGGTTATTTCACATACATTTTCCTAGCAACTTTAATGAGCAAGTGTGATATAATAATTCAATAATTATATTGATTCAAGAACATTCAAGATAATTCAAGAGCTGATTATGAAGCATTTTGGAGCTATATTCAAGATTCAAGCATCATGTTAAAG
>VDFB02095563.1:0-36394 GCA_007258455.2 Sequoia sempervirens | reverse complement strand
CACCCAAGAAAGATATGATAAGCACTCTCACCATCAGCTTCACAAAGAGCACATCTATTAGGAATCACAAACCCCCTTTTACAAAGGTTATCCTGCGTTAAAAATTTACCTTGCATAAGCATCCAGAAGAAGACATTCACTTTAGGAATTAGCTTCTTGTTCCATAACATCCCCCAAAATGGAAGAGAATCGAGCTTTTTGAACGAATTCACGAGGGCAGAGGCCATCAAAAAATTTCCACTAGCACAGGGAGGCCAAATGACTCTATCCGGCCTTAGAAAAGTGGGAATAGGAACATTGTGCAAGAAGTCCTTCAAAAACTTCAATGACGGATCCCAATCCTGGAAATTTTTCCACTCCCCATCTTGAAAGTAATTTGCCACCCTAGTTACAAAAAGGCGTTTGCACATAGGAACAATAGGGGGAGCCCAAGGAAGATTGATTAAAGGTTTAACATCACACCAAACATCCTCCCAAAAGAGAATACTTGTACCATCACCCAACAACCATTTAACACCATTAGCAATAAAATCCCTACATGGAACTATATTCCTCCAAAAACATGAACCAGAGGGAACATCATCAAATGTCAACAAATTCTAGGATCTCCCCATGCCATACAGGTACTTGTTACTAGCCAAAGAGGCCCACCCTGCATCCCATTCAGGAGCCTCCAAACATTTTTCGAAAGGAGAGCCCTATTAAAAGGTTTTAAATTTCTGATACCAAGCCCACCCCATTTTTTTGATCTACACGCCAAATCCCAAGCTACAAGAGGAATTTTGGCTTTGGACTCAACACCTGACCACAAAAACCTTCTCCTTATTTGTTCCATTTTCTCTTCAAACTTGACAGGAATTCTAAAGAGACTCATAACATACAATGGTAAATTTTGGAGAGTGGAAGAAATAAGTTGAATCTTGCCCGCTTGGCTAAGGAGTGCACCTTTCCAACCCACCAACTTTCTATTGAATTTATCCAACAAGCCCAACTAGAAGGACTCTGACATCTTAGAGATGCACAAGGGGAGTCCCAAATAAGTAGCTAGGAGATCACCCCTATTGCAAGATAGGATTCTGGAAAGCTTTAACTACAAAGCTTCAGGAGTGTTAAGGAAAAAATATGACTCTTAGGAAGATTGATCCTTTGACGAGATGCCTCTTGTAGTCCTCAATCATCCTTTTAATAGCTCTAACTTCCTGAACAAAAGATTCACCCATCATAATAGTGTCATCAACAACTTGTTGATGGGTAACCAAATCACATCTAAAAGAAGGAGAGAGGCCCTTCAGAGCACCAAACCGTAGAGCCTTATGAATATTTCTGCCAAGATCCTCCACCATCAGAATGAAGAGAAGCGACGAGATAGGATATCCCTGCCTCAACCCATGTGAGCTCCAAAAGGAGGAAGGAGATCCATTCACCAGTACAACAAAAGACGGAGTAGAGATAAGTTGTTCAACAAGCTAAAGAAACTTCTTACAGAAACCAAAGCGTTCCAACACTTTCAACAAAAATTTCTAGTTCACCCTATCATAAGCTTTAAGCAGGTCCAACTTTAGGAAGAATCTCGATTTCTTAGAAACATTAATAGAATGAGCAAGCTCATGAACAGTTATAATAGAATCAAGGATCTGACGACCCTTAACAAAACCACTTTGGTGCTTAGAGATCATATCTGGAAGGCATTTTGTAGTCTAGAAGCAAGCACTTTCGGAAAAAATTGTAAATAGAATTACAAAGACTGATCGGGCGATACCCACCAAAGTTATTAGCATCAATAGATTTGGGAATCAAGACAATGAAGGTCACGTTCAACTCTTTGAGAAGACTTCTAGAACCAAAGAACTCCTTGGTAGCATTGATCACATCCTCTGAAACAATCTCCAAACACGACTGGAAGAACAAAAAGGGAAACCCATCAGGCCCAGGGGCCTTGTTTCCTTCAAAAGAGAAGACCGCTTCCTTTACTTCCAAGGCTGAAGGAATAGTAGTAAGCTCCTTGTTCAGTACCTCCGAGATGACTCTAGGAATAACCTCCAATGAAGCTTTCACACAATTTTGGTCCTAGACTAGATCATCCTTCAAGAGTTTCTCAAAGAAACTAGCAGTTGCTCTCCTAATAGCCTCCTCATCCTCCAACAACAAGCCATCAACCATAATCGAGGAGATTATATTAGACGATTTATGCCTAAGGGTAGTGAGATGAAAGAACTTAGAATTGCAGTCACCAGACTTCAACCAAATAGCACGAGATCTCTACCTCTAGAAATCTTCCTCCTTACCAACAATATCATGCAACTGCATGAGAAGGCCATCCTCCTGCAACTGTAGATCCTCCGATAATCCCTTAGACTGAATGGCATTCTGAATACTATCCAACTTCTGAAGAACAAAGCTTTTAGAATAATAAATATGACCAAACGACTCTTTATTCCATTTCTCGAGATTCCTTTTGACAAAAGTCAATTTCTTGGCAACTCTAAACATCGCACAACCGTCAATGTTAACTTGCACCATTTTTTAATACAATGAATAAATCTTGAATCCCTTAACCACATGGCTTCAAACCGAAAAGGAAATTGTTTCTTACCCCCAAGCCTATCAGCAACAAAAGAGATAGGAAAGTGGCCAGACCCACATCTCGTAATAGAAGACATGGAACAATCAAAGTACACAAACTAGGATGTAGAAGTTAAAGCTCTGTCAAATCTAACTTCAATATTATCCACACCAACGTGTCTATTAGACCAAGTAAAATTAGCTCCAATCAACTTAACATCAATAAGAGCATTATCATCAATGAACATTCTTAAATCAAGCCAGCTCTCTGGACTGGCCTATGCTCCCCCCACTTTCTCATTGGCACACAGAGTGTTGAAGTCTCCCATCACAAGCCAGGGGTTGTCCAAAAAATTCATCCTAAGACTCCCAAGATTATCCCATAGCTTCTTGTTGGCTCTCTTTAGATTAGGAGCATAAACATTAGAAATAACCCAAGAATAAGAATCCCTGATCCATATAAACTTTGTCTCCACATGATTGAAACCTTCCACAATCGGGACACCTTTAATCAACTTAGCATTCCAAAAAGTGGCAATGCCACCCGAAGCTCCCTCAGAGCTAACCCCATAAAAACCATAGTCCTTAAAAAACAAGTTCTTCAAAGCTTCCAATTTATCAATCTGCATTTTTGTTTCTTGGATCAACAAAATGTCTAGCTTATGGTCTTGGACTAAGTTCTTCAAGAGGTCTTCTTTATGCATATTATTCAGCCCCCTGATATTCCAAGAAATAATCTTCATTTACACGAAGAGGGGGTGCTCTTTGAGCACATATCGAAAAGGGTTTTCTGAACCCCTTCAGCAATATCTTGCTTGCACTCCCTCTCCTTGCTTTTTTGCAAGGAAGGTCTACCCTGGCCCCTCAATTTAGATCCGCAATTCACTTTTTTCCTTCTTGTGGTAACACCTTTTTGAGGTTGAGGGGGAGGAGAAGTAGAGAAATTCTTCCTTCTACCTCTCACTTGAATAAAACCGTCTTCATCCTTGCTCCCTGTATCAGCCATCACTAAAGCACTATCACCAACTGCCAGCCCGGAAGCATTATGCTGAGGGGAAGACGGGGCAATATGAGGCTCCCAAACACTCTATTTAGGGGAGCACAAAGTATCTGAGACATGATCCACATCTTGATTCAAAGATTGGCTTGCAGCCACCTCCACGGATTTCTCAGACTCCTTGTCAACCTCATTAAGAGGGACTGAGTGATCTTCAATATTAACTTCACCCTCCACACCATTGCCAATAACTGACTCACCTTGATCCGAATGAGCTAGAATCTCCTTGGGCTCCTTAATCTTCCAAACCTTAGTCTGTTGAACAGTCTTGGGTGGGACCACTTTAGCAGGGAAATCCTTAGCCCAATGACCTACCTTCTTACATTTAAAATAGGCAAAAGGGAGATTTTCAAAAACAATTTGTTGCTTCCAGGACCCCACCTTGGAGTTCGGGAGGAAAAACTTAGGCCTCACAATGTCTTGGTCAATCATGACACAAAACCTAGTTGCAACCAATCGCTTCCTAGAAAGAGTGGCCTCATCAATAGAAACAATCCGCCCAAAAGAGTTAGCCACTGCCTTAAACACTTCTTCATCCCAATATTCCAAAGGCAAGTTTGGTAACTTAACCCACACAGGGGCTAAATGAAAGAGACACTTGGACATATCCATCCTAGGTTCCCAAGGACGAAGAACCAAGGTAAGATGCCCAAATGACCATGGTCCTTTCACAAACACCGCTCTCAGGTCTTCATCACAAGAGAAGGCAAAGGAGAAGAAACCTTTAGCCATAGCTGCAACTTCCACTTGACCTTTTAAAGCCCACTTCTTATGGACCTAGGTGCAAACCTCCTTAATATTAATTAGGTCGAGGACCTAAAAACTTTCCAACCAAAGAGAAATCCATTTTAGCAATATTTCTATCAACAAGAGAGTCCAGAACAGACAAGGAAAAACCACCTTCAACGTTAGAAGAAGACATGGACTTAGAAGCTACAGCTTTTCCTTTAAGCTTAGAAGCAAAAAGGTCGGACCATCTCTGCCCCAACAAGGATGACTACTTTTCCGATCAGCCACCTCCCATCGGAGCAAGCTCAATCTGGGGAATACTTGGATTGGCCGCAAATGATTCCCCAGATGTGGCCTGCACTTCATTTCCAACAACCACCTTATCCCCTTGGATCTTTGGAAATGCCTCCTTTGATGGATAGCCATCAGAAGACTCCTTGAAGGCCTCAAACACACACTTACCTTCAGAGAGCGCATCTTTGATCACATCCTCACCGCACAACCCGTCCTTCCCAGCCTCACCACCAAGGAGCAGCAATGCATCTGCACCGCATGATCTATCCTTCCCATCTGTCGTAGCAAAAAACCCCAAATCCGTAGACTAACCAAACTAAAACTCGCCATGATTCCCAGGGCTTGAGTACAAATTCAAATCACTCAAGCCCGCCACTGAACCAGTCTTCTCTCCAACGGTCTAAGTGATTATTTACTCAAATGATTTTGTTGCAATTCTATATAATTTGCTCCTTATTCATAATTATCCGTATTCATCGATTATGCCTCAAGATTAGGTCTCCCATCCTTATTCTATGTGTATGAACATTTGTGCCCTCTTCGTTTGGTCGTGTCCTTGGTGGAATAGGCATGCCTCTTAGTGACAGGTGTTTCATTAGCTACTATAATCGGCTTGTTTATCAAGTGTAAGGATTATATATCTCTTATAATTAAATTGTCAAATATCAAACATAAATATCTGTTGTCTATTAATTTTTCTTTTACTCGATTTATCTTCTAATCGCTCCCCTCATGAATTCCTCCCTGGCTAGCAATATTCGAATGATCATTGTACTAATGTGAAGAACGATGCCCAGTGTTGTTTCACTCTCCTTTAGTGCTATGACCCATCAAGGACTTGGCCATGATGAATAGTAGTATGAGTCGAATAAATCCTAAAGAACCTCACGTTCGATGATTTGATGCTTCGATTCTATGCTTCCAAATAGATGATCCATAAATATATGCATTTGTAATCATAAGCTCGTTTCCCAGTCCACGTATGCCATTGGGACTAGTTTCATGTATGATAATTATTATTTTCTATTGTCTTCCTATAAGATCTCCAAACAAGTATACATCATTTATTCTATTGTTTATCAGATATCACACTAATATTATTACAATATTATCTATGATAATTGTAATAATATTTGAATTGAAAATTTATAATTTTGATATTTATTTTATTTAGTTGAGGGGTTACAATGTTGGGGATATGACAAACCACCAGGTGCATTCTGAAAGTCCCCTATACAAGACACCAGAGGTATTGCAGCTCACCCAAATTATTTTGTAGGCCAAACAAATTGTCATTTCTAGTCCTTGAAGTTATTAAACACATCTATTGGATTTATAACATAATGGTTATACTTGAAGAACATCTATAGAAACAAAATTTCTAAGCCCATTCTATAATTATACTGTATGAAGATTGTAATAAAAAATAAACACATACCTGAAGACAAGGTATCCATTTAGGCGGAGAACTCAAAATCCCAAAGCAGTAGTGTGGAGATCAACAATACCATTTTCTCTCCCCCATGAAATGTCATTTTCACTCCAATATCTGTTAATAAGCATATCATAGAATTAGTTTATAAACACAATCGGGTAATATAGCAAGAGGAGAGAAGAAGGTGAAAAGGGTATACTCATACTTGTATGTATAATCCAAAGTTGCCTTTATTTCTTTTTCAAAATGTCGATCGATTCCAAGGCTTTGCACAACATGAACAATGAAGAACCCTTCCAATAATTCATATGAAGAGGGACTCATTTCTCCCACTTCAATAAGACTGTTAAACATGTCCAACTTTATCTCTTTAACCAAGCTTTCTACTCTCTCCATATACGAAGGTGCTTGAAAAAAAATACCATCTTTAGTTTTGAAATAGCAAAGTCTTTACAACAATAAAGAATTGAGCTTTTAAATCATGAACAAAATAAATGGGCATTATAAATTAATGTAAACCATGAAAGAAACAAATGGGTATTATAAATTAATGTAAACCATGAAAGAGACAAATGAATATTATAAATTAATGTAACTCACTCCACAAGGCAATGAAAGAGATTGTAAAAATTCGCACTCCCAGACATTGGCATGGTATTCTCCAGTCCTTTTAACCATAGCAGTTTCCTCTGTTTTCTCTTCTCCATTGTAAACTACTCTTCCTAGTGTAACATAAGAAGTTTCAACTAGTACAACTGTACAATAGCCTCAACCGAGTGCATTTTGAAACTCCCCCATCCAGCCACACGCTGTCGTCCAGGCCATGCAAAGGAAGCAACACATGGATTGCAAGGCAAGACATCCATGCCTTACAAATTTTCAAAGTCTTTCAGGGGAATTATATTTGAATATGAGCTCACAAATGATGCTTACTTCTATGCAGTGATGGCTACAGGTGTTTTGGCACTTGCATTATTGTTTTTGGGGTGCTTCTTTCTTTTTGTTGTATTTATAATGGGAAACCATGAGAGCTCAAGAAAGGGAAAGATACCAAGCACATAGATTAACTGGTGAATCATCCTCAAATTGTTTTCCTCATCTAATAAATCTAGATGCACTGAATAGTCATTGTAAAAAGTATTTTGGAAGAGACAAAAGTAGGTTTAACAGGTGATTCTAAATCCAAGTTGGCTATCTAAGCTGATTTCATCTCTAAAATGGCTCTGGTAGGCCCTTTTGTTGGCCTATCACTGTAGCTTCATATCTTCCTTCCAAACGATTTTTGTAATGTGGTGTTAGCAAGAGATGTGACAGAAGGCAGTTTCTTAGAACCTAAAGGCTAAAAGTTGACAGTAGAGTCATGAAGAAGATAAGTTAGCTTTGTTTGGTAAAGGTACACTGCAATGATATGGGGACAACAATGGTTGGTCTGTATGTTACTTGTAATCAAGGACACCTAGAAGTTTCTATTATGGTTGCTCTCTCTATATTCTTTATGTAAATGGTTTTCTCTTGAAGGGCAAGGGTGCCAATAAAACCACAAGTTAGTTAATCTTGAAAAGATAAAGAAAAGATTTTCAATATAATTATGTCAAAATTAAAATAATCATTTTATATAATTATAAAATTTGTATTTACAATATTTTTTAGTTACATTTAAAACATAATTAACAATAAATAAACAGATTTTTACAATATTCTTTTCATTATAGTTAGTAGTATTTTTTTAAGTTTAAAGTCATAAATAGGATATATAAAATAAAAATAAATCATTTCTTTAACATGAATTCTAAAATGCGTAACAACCACTTTTCACCTTAATAAATAATTTAAATGATTAAAATATTGAAGCTCACCTAAATACAAGAATATAAAAAATGATATTATGTTCTTTTCTTAAATAGAGTGACCACTAATATTGAACCTCTTAACAAGTAACATGAATTCTAAAATGCATAACAACCACTTTTCACCTTAATAAATAATTTAAGTGATTAAAATATTGAAGCTCACCTAAATATAAGAATATAAAAAAATGATATTATGTTCTTTTCTTAAATAGAGTGACCACTAATATTGAACCTCTTAACAAGTTAAAGATGAAAAATTATATAAATTGTATACACTCTAATTTAACTAACCAAAATTATTGGTTAAGAAAAATATGTTAGTAGCTTTCATAGTGAAATATGTTGTTAGACTAATCAAAATAATTCAATTTCTCTTCACAAACCCTATACTTTGGAAAAATACCTTTATTTTTACCATATTCAAAATATAAAAATAATACCAAAAAAAATATAATCTTCCTCTTATGTTTATGCATAAATACTACCTTCTTTTTATTTGTAATATTTTATGTTAAATGTAAGGTAGACCAAAATAACTTCTTCCACAATAATATCAAAGAAAACACTTCTTAAACATACACTCTTGCTGAAAAATTGCAGTGAACATAAAAAGACGGCACTGACAAATACAATGATGTGCTATACTGAAGTTATAATCAATTCATCATAAAGACAATTTTACACTTTAATAAATTTTAAAATCCAAAGAACATCAAAAATTGACATTATTATCATCATAAAAACTCAATAATTTGTAAAGCTCTAAATATGTCCCGTAAAGAACAAAGAGCTTTATATATGACGTTTCCACAGACCTTGATCTGCAATGTGCATCAGATTTCTTCTCTTTATTCTCATGATAGATTATAATAGAGTGTACTCCAAAATGATGATTTAAAAGCTCATACACAATTTTCTACCAAAAACTCTTTAATTAACTGTAATAAACCATGGAAATATCATATCTTTGACTTTTATATTAATATTTTTTATTCTAGGCTATTATAATTTGTTTCTTCTATACATAGATATTTAATTCATTGTATATAAAATCGATATATGACTAGAAAGGTGGGAGACTCTTGCCTCCAAATTTTCATGTCTGCTATTGGCATTCAAGAGTTAAACCACTCATAATAACTGGTCTACTACAGCGAACCCTTCCTCGCCAACGATGACTGAGATAGCCATTTGGTTCAAGAATCCAATTTACTTATTTAAAATTCAACAAAACATTTTGTATTTTTGGAACCTGAAAAGAAAAGATAAGTGTTAGCATAAAGGATATGTTCAAATCTGTTATCACCATCACTACCTTTTATATTTGTCAGTTAGTTGTTCATTACCCATGCATGATAACTGCAACTAGAAATTAGAATGGAAATTAAATTAGAGTCCATATTTACAACAATTTAAAATCTACTATTTACAAACACTACCATAGCATACATCAATTTCATACAAAACTAAGAAATTTTTTACTGTGATTAATTTTAAATTTTGGAATTGACCTGTGGCTTTTTCGGAATTAGTACTCATCACACCAGGGGAATAACACTGAATACAATTCATTGCTTTTGGATTTTCATCCAATAAACTCTTTTCTGTTGGTAAAGTATTTGGAGCACACAAAGATCTTATAAGCTACCATTATGTCAGAGGAAGGCACATAAGTACAACCCAATCGTGTATAAGTCTAAAAGGCTTCCATAAGCATTTGTAACAGTTTTTCAATGGGAAACTGCAGAGGGTCACATATATTTGTAGATGTTAGTTGGAAATATAAGAAATATAACCAGTGCTTTTGGAAGCGTTTTTTTCAGATATTTAACTTTTATATTATTTAACCGTGTGTTTTAAATTATCTTAAGATGAACTCCATTAATAATTATCATTATACTGATGGCATTTCTCTTGTATCTACTAGTAATATTTGTAAAGTAAAGAGACCCACTAACCACAAACAGTGAAAATATCTATAAAAAGAGGATTATTTGAGCCCCCCTCCCATAATTTCTTTCTTTTAAATTGCTCTTTTGCAGTTATCCAGACAGGAGCAAAGAATTGCCAGCCATACAGACTTTAAGGCATAAACACAATCAAGATGTCATTATCACTAACTGCAAAATAAAAAACAAAAAATGTGATGTAGTAATTGATTTCATGAGCACCTTCACCGATCAAATATGGGTGGTTGTATTTGGCAATCAATATGGTCTCATATCAAATGAAATATACTTTGACCTTTTCACCCTCTAACCTCTATTTATCAGGATTATTTGAGTCCCTCTCTCATAAATCTTTTAATTTTAAAACACACTAGACTACTCCAATTATACAAACGAGAAGAAAAGATTGCCAGCCAAATAAATGTGAAGGCATAGAAGCAAGCAAAATGCCACTAGCACTGATTAACTCAGATGACCACGAGGATGAAGCTTCCAGAACCCTCAATGTCCTCAGTAATTTCAGACCAGGAAGTAGTTTGGAGGGGGATGATTTGGGTTGGAGTAGGAATTTAAGTGGTGCTTTTACCGTCAAAGAGGGCTATCTTATTCCTTTTAACAAGGAGAGAGGAGGATCAAATTCCTTTCCCTGGATGAAGATTTGGTCCTTGAAAGCTTGGCCTAAAGCCAAGGTCTTCCTCTAGTTGGCGATTTGTGGTCAAATCTTAACCTTGGATCAACTAATCAAGAGGGTCTTCAAAATGTAAAGAAGCAGGGTGTGTGGAAACAACTTCCTATGCTAATCTTGAAGGGAGTGATTATAGAAAACTTCAAATATATTTCAAACTTGTTATAAAAATAAAGAAACACAATCTTGAACTGATAAACAATTATACCATGACATAGTGACTTACACGGGAAAAACTATTTCGAGAGAAAAACACTATGTAATGTGCCCAGTTCTTAATTCACAAGATAAACACCATTTGATGCAGAAACTATACTCAGACTGAATAGTTAATACAAACATAAGTTAACATTCACAGGCTCAAATCAGAAAGAGTAACACCAATAGAAGAAAACACCACAAATTGAGACCAGAATTACTCTTAGCACCCAATTATCACATATCAATAGATAATACTCGGCTCAATAACAGGTTCTTGATAATGCAAATCAAATATCCTCATGCACTAAAATCGTGCAATTGACTCAGATGTCAGGATGACACAGAGTGCCCGTGACGACTCACACTGCAATTAACACTAAACGAATACCCAGCAGTAACGAACAGATCACAAAAGACTCCAGAGCACCCTTATAGCAATTAATCCCTGAATACACCTCGATGAGATTTCCCTGGAAATACTAACGCAAATGGATTCAATGCTTGCAACCTGATAGTGACTACCTATTCACGATTCTATCATACGGACATGAGAGATAGCTTCAGAATCTGCTATAACAAAGTTGTATACTTACAAATTCTCATATGAAACCACTTCCTCCAATACCAATTAATAGACCAATGAACAAGCTAAGAAACCAAAAATAATTTTCAAAACCATGTTACAAAACCCCCAAAAGTTGGTGCTTAACATGAGCATAATTTCCAATGCCACCCTCGAAGATTCCTTATTACCTGCTAAAACTAGTAAATCGATAAACAATCTATAACTACCGGTTTGACCCATTTTACATAGTCACCCAACTTGTCATGTCATACTATCTCAAAATAAGCACCATATGACAAATAATAAAGTATGTCATTGCTGGTCAAGATTACAAAGTAACTCTCCCTATTCATGGCTCTACATATTATAAGATACTATCACAACTTGTCATAGAATCCACAAAAGAGTGGTGCTTCAAATCTTCTAAATATATATCCCTTATGATGAATTAAAACTCATGCAACAAAGTACCATCACATGGCATCAACTGCCTTACACAAATTCCAATGCCCCATTTGAAGTAGAGCACAAATATTAATTAAATTACATTATAAAATATGCCAAATAAGTACAAGAAAATTTTGAATAATAAAATAGTTAAATTGAAGGGTGATGGGCCTACCTCGATTGGCTAAAGCATCTTGTTGCAGGCAAGAGGTCATGAGGTCTAGTCTCCCCACCATCCCCGTGGTACCAGAGGGCGTGTTGTGCCAGCGTCATCGGTCACGTAAAAAAAGTTTACTAGGCACACTGCAGTTTATAGGGGGACGGATACCCAACTAATTCCTGTAGTCTAAAAAAAAAGGTTAAATTGAAGGTTTGTAAAGGCTGAGACACCTTAATTCCCACCATAAAAGGACCCAACATATGTCCTCTTTGCCTTGTATATTGAAGAGGATAACCATTTACTACTTCATTGTACCTTTTCTAGGGAAATTTGCTATCAGTTCCTATTTTTCTTTGAAACTCAATGAATCTTTAGTCCTACTCTTACAAACCACTTGGAAGCCTAGGGAAGCCCATTGTCCCAAGGGATCCTTCAAGAGCTATAGGATCTAGCACCATGTATGATCACATGAAAAAATTGGCTAAAGCAAAACAATAAGACTTTTAATAACATTCACAAGGCTCAGGATCAGATTTATGAGGATATTGTAGCTTTAATGCATGCATATCATTGTTGGTTTAGTATTTTCTTCACCTTGGATACATCCCTATCCTAAGTTTCATATTGCACCTATTTAATGATTTTACTTAGGATATTAAGAATATTTAAATATTCTCAAATAGTAGCTAATAATGGCATGTACAACTTGACTTGAGGTACACAAGCACCACCACAACCTCATCAATTTTTCATGGATGGTGTTTAGGTGCCACCCTTATTCAATCAAAGTGACCTCTATTTCAATTAAATTGAGTTGACTCACCGCCTAATTGGAAGTGATAGAGTTAATTCATACCTCCTATACTTGTCATCTCCTCGATTCATGCATCCAATAGGCTTATATATTTGTATGTTACTCTTTGTGACTTCTCTCCGTAATATTGAATATTGAATATCTTCATTCTATTAAGGATTTGTGATTAACTCATGGGCATTTGGTCTTGGGTAGGTTTATTGTTCATGACAAATTCTAACATGGTATCATAGACGTGATATCCTAAAGTTAATCCATTTCTAGGAATAAAGATCGTGGTTGCTCTTGAAAACTTGAGAATGCTTTACTCTTGCATCAAATGATGACTTAGAGAATTAAAAAACACTGAGAAATACCAAGTTTGAAGGCATTTTTTATTTGTGCTTTGTTATGTAGGTTGCTTTGGGCAATTCTTAAAACTAATAGAAGCTCACCATTGAATTCACAAAATCCAAGAAAGTTAGTTTTTCCTTTTGATGTGTTCATTTTGGAAATTGAAGACCAAATCTACAAGGGTTGTTGGGAAGTGCATGTCAAATTTGGTGGATACCTAATCCTTTAGAGCATTTTGGGTCAAATTCGACCCTACCACCACATTTGGAAGGCCCAAAAACCCTTTAGTTAATTGTTAAATTGTTGAAATCAAAGCACTTGTTTGGAGCTCTCAATAATTTTTCTTCTCCCTTGGTCGCACAAATTTTACCATAAAGAAATATATTTCTACGTAGTATTGCACAAGTTGATGCCTACACAACACTAGCAGTGTATGTTGATTGGCTACACTACAATACCAATGATGACCATACCAACAACTGCCATTGACAACAAACATTAGGCAGCAACCTCTAAGGCTCACCACCCATGGCCATCTCTCCACTTACACTCCACCAACAAATGTGCCACCTACCACCACAACCAATAAAATATTTAGAGAATATTCCTTTTACAAATTGCTCTCACCCCCAAAACCACCTATGTTGAATGATCAACAATTTCAAACATTGAGATGACAATTTTTGGTCCAAAAGGTGATTTCACGTAATTCAATTGGTAGTTTTGGAATATCTCGAGAAGGTGAACATACCAACAAATTTTTGGAATATTCTTTTTTTGACGTCATTATTTTCATCCCTCCAATCTTGCCCCCTCTCTAATGGAGTTCTAATTTTGGTACTTGAAGTTCAAAGGCTTTGTTCTTTGTAATGTACCCATTTTCATTGTCCTCTTTTGGATTAGTCTGGTTCTGACACACTTATCGTTTTTAGTAAGTGCTATATTTAGTAACTAGTCCGGCAAGCAAAGCAGTGTAGGGTTTCTTGTTTGGGCAGTGTGTGGAAGTAGTCCGATCAGCTTTAATGCTTTGTGCCAGTCCTTTCTGTGGGGGTTTTCGGTGTTTCAGGCGTGGCTTACTATTTTTAGCAGGGGCCAATTCAAGCACTTACAATAAGTCGGGTTGCATATTGGTTTCCACACCAGCTTGAGTTTTCAGAGTTTTGCTATTTTTAGTGCTTACTAAAAATAGTAAGTCTATTTATAGAAAGTTGGTCTAGGTCAAGGTACTGTTAGCAATGTCATTTTAGTTGGCGTTGGGTTTGCTAAGGTCAAATTATTTAAATATCTGTATTTCCTCTCTCAAAAATGATTTTAATAAAGTTATTTTATAACTTTATATTAAGGGTCAGAGGGGTCATAAAATTGTACCTTGGTGCCTAGTACAATGACTTCAAGTTGTTTTAAAGAGCAACAAAATCACATTTGAAGGTTGGATAAGGGGGACACCTAGCAGAAGTAAAATGAAGTTTTAACATGAAATTTAAAAATAAAGTCAAGGCAAAACGGCATTGCTTTTGGGGGGAGCTCATGTTCAAACCTAATTTCGCCCTAATTTCTCATTGAGAGAATACAACTTCATTTTAGAGCCTCATTTTGGGTATGTTGAAATGGTTGCATAAGGAGATACTAGTGGAATCATTCCAGAGGTCTGTAATCAGGTGTTGAGGACAAAAACCCTTGGCATTAAGGAGCTGGTTTCAGAGTGCAAGACCTACCCTAGCTGGTTGAGGTGTGGTTCCACCCAAGGATCACTTCAGAGCTTTATTGTTGCAGTTTCAGTCAAGAAATATGAAGATTTTTGAGTACTTTTGATGGTTGGTGTTTGGGATTTGGCTTGTGGTAGCGTAATTTCCTTTTGGCATGAGGTTTCATTATGGGTATTTCTCCTATTGGTTCTCCTCATCAAGGCACCCTCAACCAAGTGTTCTTTTGAATTTTCTGAGCATGCACTGATTTTACAAAGCAAATCGCCCTTTCAGCTAGGTGCCCAGTTTGGGGTTTGATTCCAGTTTCCAATCTGCTATGAACAGTTTCAGATTTCTATCATTGATGTGGCTGTTAGACTGTTGTTTGGCGTAAGGATTGCATAGGGGTTGTTGGTATCTTCTTGGTGAAGAATGTAGCTAGTGGAGTTCTTCATTTGCTGCGGTTATATGCTTCTAAATCAGGCCTGAATTTGTATTTTCTGAGTCTGATAATTGTATTGAAAAGGACTGAAAATTTCTGTTATATTTCCTGAGTAATATAAGTCAGAAAATTATCTTTGCAAGTAGTTCTTTCATGCTATTTCCATGTACTTCATGTTATGATCATTCCGTATATGCAAACAATGATTGACACTTGAAAACAAACAAACAAACACTCTCAACTACACAATCAGAATATCAGAAAACTGGAAAGAAAAAATCAGGTGTCTTATATTACATTCTTGCTCATTTTTACTTCTTTTTCCAAATAATTTTTTTTTATATGGGCTAATCTTTTGAGAGCTTTGCTTTGGTGTAGATATTTTTTTATTATGGTGTCTAGATTTTCCAAAAATTGCAGATTCTCACAAGTGATGTTAGGTATTTCTCATTTTCGGAACTTCTGAGGCTTCATTTGAGTTCATACAACAATTTTTGGTGCAATTTTTTTGAATGTGCATAATTTTTTGTGTACTTCTCATTGGTGTAGTTTGATCTATCTCGTTTTGTATGAAAATTGTATTGTCAACTTTGTGGCTTGATTTGGCATTTGTAATATACTAAGATCAAGACCACTTCGTTGATTTGATAAGTGGCAGTTTGTTGGCGTAAAAACTAACTCCTCTGGAGTGCAGTTTTGTACAGACAGCTATGCACACTGCGTAATGAGTGCTCTTCAAATTAGGAGGGGAAGCTCCCTCGTAGTGCTGGAATGCGTGGAAAAGAAAAGTAATCTAAGTCCTATCTTTTTGTTCTTAGCTGGAAGAGGCACAAGGTTAAGAAAACCAAGAACGTTGCAACTAAGGATTTTTTGGTTTCGTAGATCATTAACTACAACTAAGCTAACTACTTTAAATCTATCCAGTTTCCTCAAGAAAACAGAGCATGAGGAAATGGAGCAGGAATATTCTAATACGATAAACTTCAGGTACAGTTTCACAACATGAAGGCAAGGTGGGCACAACTATTTGCTTGGCTGGGAAGAAGTTTATTGGAAACGACAAATATACGATAAACTAGGTATAGACTCACAACGTGAAGGCAAGGTGGAACGACTATCTGCTTGTCTGAATAGGCTTATTACTCACACACATCACACGATAAACCAAGTACAGATTCTCAACGTGAAGGCAAGTTGGCACAACTATCAACTCAATCTAAATAGGCTTATTGAATACAAAACACAAAGGATAGCCAACAAGGAAAGTAAATTGCATTGGTGAGACAGGCATACAATTTACGATCAAACTAGCCACTATATCTAACTAAAGCAAGCATTTACCATAATAATTGCATGGAACCCGAGTGGCATAACAATTCATTATCATAATAAATACTTATGAACAGATACAGAATGAGCAATATTACAGGCAAGGTAGGTGCAGCATATATTTCTCTCTCGTGCAAAAGTTCTTGAACAGATACAATAATAGCAAAACTATAGGCAAGGTGGGCACAACATGTATGCTATCACGTAAAAGTCATGTACAAATGAGCAAAATCTCTTATTTATATACATCAAAAAGTGTAGGGAACCCTAAAATCACCTTGAGTCAACTACAGTCTTGCAATGCATGCAAGATTTATTGCTAAACCCTAATAAAGTAATCTATATAGTTAACTGGAAAGCTACCATCAGTTAATCGAAAACCCTAATCCATGTGGACAATGTGCAAGCATGCACGTCCTTATTGAAAGCAAGTTAACTGGAATACTACCATTAGTTAACGTAAACCCTAAATACAACTCCAAGTGAATAAAGATAATCCCAGAATAGATATGCATGAGATGAGACAACGAGTTAACTTGAAAAGGTAACACCAAGTTTAACTCCTGTGTGTAATGTCTATCCTGAGAGGTGAGAACTGAAGTCTACTGGCCGTGATTTCAAGCAACCAATCCCTCAACGAGATTGTTAATTGCATCAGCATCTAAAGGTCGTCACAATTCACTACTTGTCAGCAACTTGAGCAATCTTGGCAATCTTTGCAAACTCAAACTAGCATTTCATTGACTGGTAACTTTGGCGGCTCCATAACTGAAGTGATGGCCACTATCTCTTTTGCAGCTTGATGTCTCTAATGCTTTTGCATGACGAAACTGCGAATTTTGACTGCGCACACTCTAGTTGTGAGAAATGCAAATGAACTTGTTGCACATGCAAAATTCCAACAGTATCAACCCTCTAAACCAGCTTTGGAAGACAATTGGCCATACGAGGCATGCAACCATATGGACTTGAGTGACTACGCCTGTCAACCCTCTAAATGCACTTGATACAAATCGGTCTCAGCTTTTCTGATGAAATCATGAATTAAGACCGATTTGGTCTTGAATTCAGTCTGCGTGTACTGCACTCTAAAAAACTCACTTGTTGACTGTGAACATGGCTATATTCTGACAACTTTTCTGGAAAGCTAAAAATAGCCTATTGAAGGGTATTTTTTGGCGAAAAATTTGACATATGGGTTTTGTCCAGAAAAAGATTCTAAGACAACCTAGAACGTCAGATTTGCAAAAAATTGACTTCTGTTCGACCATACAAGGAATTTTCAGTTGAGAAAATTGGAGCCTCGAGAACTGGTGCTCTGGAGTAAATTTTCCTGAAAAATTCTGGCACATGGGTTTTCTCGAGGAAGTTACTCTAAATAGACCCAGAAGATTTGTTTTGCCAAAATTTGCATATTTCTCAAACATGCGAGTGAATTTAAGATAAGAAAATGGAAGAAGTTGAGAAGAAGAAAGACGTTTTTTTTTATGTTTTCTTTTGCCAAAATCGCCACTTGGTCTTGAAATTTGCTGATAATTCTGACTTGTACTTGCAAAGAAAGTGTTTTGATGTCTCCACCAATGATTGCTAATGAGAAATTTGCCCACCTCTTAAGGAAATTCGCCTTTGCTCTGAATAATTACGAATTTGCTCAAGCTGTGTGAATGCAATATGACGCCATGCTTGAATTAATAGAATAAATTCGCACCTCAAAGATGACTACAAGATTTAAAACCTCAACTGAAAATAGAATGATTTTGATTGGACCCCCTCTAGTTACAGTGACACTGACTCGAAGTTCGGAATAAAATAAGAAAATAATATTCATCATGCAATTTCAAAATAAGCATCGAAAAGGCGCCCCTTCAAAGAAAATCGCCATTTAATACTAAAGCATGTGAAACAAATATTAAATATTATTTTATTCAGTTGACAAACCACATAAAGCACTTGGATGGATTCAACAACCTTTATTGATTTCAAAAAGTCCTCATTTGACCTCATAGGCGTCCATTTGCTCAAGATATGACGTTTTTTATTAACTTCCTACTTTGTAGCTGACTGCAAAGTTACAATTGACCATATTCATAATTGATTTCTGGCTTACTGGGTGAGGCGGAGACTGAGCAGGTGTATTCATTACGAAGCCTACAAAACAAGGAAGAAATGTCTGCTAGGAGTCATAACTGCTAAAACCAACGTTTAACACCTCAAAAAATTAGGCGCCTTTGATTAAATTGATTTTCAGTCACCAGACTTGGCCATTTCTCCATTCTGCCATCTGACGCTTGAAAATGCTACTGACGACGAACGGAGAATCCTGCTGACTGGATAACAGGCTCACTGCATGACTAGAGGTATTCCACATCCAACGAATATACGCAAGGCACCTGAAAGCTGCATTAAGGACCCCAAAAGTAAGGGTGCCCTTGGCCTGAAAAGGCTTAAACACCATTTTGACAAAAGTACAACTCTCAACCAGATGCCTTACTTTGACTTCTAATATCAGGAGTTGGGGTGGCCTGATTCATGCACCGTCTGTCTCAACGCGTAGCCAGAAGGACCTACGAGAGATGTCTTTAGAGGTGACGAAGTGAGAAAACTGCTTCTAAGACCTCAAAAAGAAAGGCGCCTTTCCCAAGATGGAATATACGACCAGACTTGGCCATTTTCTGAGCTGTCTTCATTTTTCAATATTTTGCAAAAGACCTCGCACGTATGAGCATTTTCCAAAACCCGGAGGCTGATGGCTGGGCTTGTTGGATAGATGAAGTAATTGCACACAAGTCCTGTGAAGACTGTGAAAGCAAATAACCTCATCTGACAAGCCTAAAGGTTGGGCGCCCCTGGCCTAGAGAGGCTACAGTGTATGCTTCATGTTTCTTCACCCTCTGATTTACGTGCCTGGTAAAGCCTCTGCCACGATCTCTCAGAAAATTGGATTGACAGGTTGACTGGTGCATTGCAAAATTGGACTAGAGTAGCACAGATGTCAGGAAGACCTCATTTGCAATTTCATTCATCTCAGGGGTCATTTTGAAGGGCGCCCTGTTGATGTGTTTTTCGTGAACGCACCAACGCAGAATAAAGTTGCCAACGGCTTCCCTATTCTCTCTTGATCAAAGTATTCCGCATGCTAAGATTGCAAGAAAGTTCATACGTTCAACTCCAAGGTTCTTTCAGTGCGAATAGGCTCAGTTTGGTTTGATGTGATATTGCTGGTATTTTCAAGGGGACTTACGGAACTGTTCGGCAGTGGAGAAAGGAATTCAAATGCTCGAAAGATTTATCTATGAAGTGCGGGTTTCCTATTCTAACCGGAAAGTACTGAATGGAATGGTGTAAAGGTTAAGAAGGCTAAATCTATTCTAAGGTGTGGGACATGGCGATCAATCTTCACAAGCTTCAACCAAACTTCGCTTTGCCTCGCATCGGACAGCTTCCACGGAGTCGGTGCAATCTTCAAGGGAAATGACTAAAGATGTTCAAACCACCACTTGACATAAAGATACCATCACAACGACGCATACCATTATTCAAACTGTGATTGAAGTTAAGTACATGATATTCCAGTTGACCACACAAGGCGCATTCACCATCAGCAAATACACTAGTGGTATGGATAGACGAAGTTGCTTAGATCAAACACCACATTCCACAATTACTATCTACTTGCATGGAATGAAAATTATACTACTCTACGCTACTTGAAGTAGAAGGGGTGAAGAAACCTCGCTAGCTATCCACAACAAAGATGAATTTCATCATCAATGAAAGATCTTTTATTATGAAAGTTTTACATGACAATTTCTTACAAAAGTTTTCAAAGGAAAACTTTCCTTCTCCTCCAACTACACTATCAATCTACTTCTGAGTTATCCCTCTATTCTATATCTACTGTCTAACTCTAAGCTAATTGAGGTACAAATGAGGGGGACTCCCCCTTTATATAGCTAGCCAAGTCCCAAAAGACGGCTAGGGTTACAATCAATAGAGTGGCCAGAATCGTGCCACCTCAGCCCTAAACAAGATTTGCCCTAAAAACCGCCACAAAAGAGAGTGGGGTAATAAATGAGCCATAATGTCCACCTTCCAAAAGATTCTTGTCTGGAAACGCGTTCACACTGCTCCTTTTTCTTGACTGCAGACTTGATCGAATAGATTCAACTATAGGCACGTTCTCGATCTAACTTCAAGGCGACAACTTCATTTTTCTGTTTGATGATGATTTTCAACACTCGGGTCTCCATCTTTTCTTTTATCCTGGACTTAGAAATATTTTCTTGTCATCCTTTTCTCTGAGTTAAGTGCACATTTGAGTCTTCACTTAGCCATTTCTCCCAACATCTTCCTTCATGATTTTGTCACTTCAATTCATCGTGCTTTGGCCCCGGCGTGCATCCTGCAAAACCAATAGAAGGAAGAAGAGCATCAGAACACTTTATAAAACCACCTAACTTACCTGACATCCATGTTATGACTGCCTAGGTCCGAGTGATCTTTAGCCCCAGTAGAGTTCATCGTTTTTCTCAAATTTCACTTCATCTTCAAATTTCTCGTGCCTTGGCCAGATTTTCCCCTTACAAATTTCATCACAAATTACCCAAGCATCCGTCTTGAACATCTGTTTTTCAGACTTAGAAACTTTTTAATCTTCTGCCTAGAAAATTCCATTCACCTGGTGTCCATCAAAATCCCCATCTCAAAATTTCCAGTGGAGTGTGGAAAGCTTTGAAATCATTTCCTCGTTGCAAAAATTCAATACCCAGAAAATTTTTCCTTCAGAAAATGTGAACTTCATGTGTCTACCAACGAACGGGTTCATTTTAATTTTTTAAAATCTCAACTTAGGAAAATAATTTTACCCAAGGTTTTATTCAATTCCTTTGAGTTGGGCGTAATTTCCAATTTGCCATTCATCCCAACCTTTAATACGTGAAATATTCCCAATCTTGATCTTGAAGGCGCAATTGTTCTTGTGGACTTCAAATTCTATTTTGAAGATTACATGCCTAAGCCGTTTTTTTAACATCCAACTAGTTAAGGCGCATTTGATAGCTTATACTTTTAGTTTTTTTTACTTAGAAAACTTCCAAATCTCATCTCTTAAGGCGCATTTCAATCTTCCTCCTTCAAGGCGCATATAGACGGTGGAGGTTCCATTTTGAAGACTTGGCCAGACCAAAATTATTTTAGAAAATCTCAAGCTTTTCCCAAGGCGTGGCTGTGATGCTTGCCTTCAGATCTGAAGCGCTTTCTAAAAAAAAATTCGAGTTCTCCTCTCCTCTCCCAGGCGCATATTGCATACAGAGCTTCAAATTTGGGGCGCATATCACCAGACCCTCTTTCATTTCTTAAGTTTTCTTCATGGGCGCAAGTGAGGATATGAGCATCAAACTTCCAGACTTAGCAAATTCCGTTCTCTATCATTCTTTTTGAAGGCGCATTTGCCATGGCAGACTTCAAGGCTGAGGGCGTATTTACTACATGGAGCTTCCAATTCGCTGACACTCAGAAGATTTCTATTCCTCCATGCTCAGGGGCGCAAATGGAGATGTGTGCTTTTAGGCACAAATGAAAGAGGGAACTTTCATTTTAATGCCATAGTCAAAATTTCCTCTCCCAGGCGCATATCATGGGTCCTCCTTTTATTCCTAAGACTCGTTGAAATCTGACTCTGGGCGTATACAAGAGGGTGGTATTTCACTTTAAACATTTTAGGAGAAGTTACTGGGCGCATATACCACCTGGCATTTTTTTAAATTTCCTTACTTAAACTTCCAGGCGCATATCTCATATGGAGTTTCCAATTAATGCCCTGGGCGCATATTAGATGGGGAGCATCCAGTTTAGTACTTGAGGCGCAAATAAGATGGGCAACTTTCAATTTATGCTTTAGACAAAATTCAACATCTTTTGACTCCAAGGGCGCATTCAGCATGGGGAACTTTCATTTTTAAGAGGGGCGCATTCTCCATGTTGTACTTTCACTTCAGCCTTTGGCGCATATCACCTATCAAGCTTTTATTTTTTTGGCTTGGGCGCAAATCACCCTCCTCCCAAGGCGCAAATGAGGGGTTGTGGTTTAAGTTTCTTCGCCCTAGAACCTTTTCTAGTCACATCTTCCTTGGTGGGCGCGTTCTGGGGTCCTGCTTTAATTTCTTAACACTTAGGAACTTTATGCCACCTCATCCTTCACGGGCGCACTTGAAGCTTTATGCTTTCATCTTCAATGCCTTAGAAGATTTTCTTCATTTCATACTTGTTTGGGCGCACTTTGTGGGGTCATCTTCCATTTCAAAACACTTAGAAAATTTTTCAGCACCTCTTATTCTTAGCTAAGGCGCATTTGAGGGGTCAAGCATTCAATTTTAATGCCTTAGTGAAATTTTAAGTCCCCTTTTCTCCTTAGGCGCATTTTGACTAGGCTACTTCCAATTTTAAGAGGGGCGCACTTACCACCTGATGCTTTTAATTTTACGCCTTGGAAAAAAATATTAATCACCTTCACTCAAGCCAGGCGCATTTCACCCATAGAGCCTTCAATTTTCATCTCTTCAAGTGACTAAGGCGCATTTCACTGGGGTGGCGTTGAGCTTTCCAGACTTAGTCCATTTTCTGCCTCTGTGATGCTGGACTTGAAAATTTATCCATTTTAGCGAATTTTGCGCCCTCTGCCAGATTTAAGTTGATTTTCCTTTGTCAACCCTAACTCGCCTTGAGTTTCTATTTTTAGAAAGTTCTTTGAATTTCGCGCCTTTGACTGAATTTTGACCTTGGAAAGCCTGATTTTTTTTGCCCCGCTCTGAATTTCAACTGATTTGTACTGTTGACGCCCGATGCCTGTTTGTGTCTGCTATTTTTAGCAACCTGCTAAAAATAGAAATTACTCAGAAAGTGCTCAAACTTCACGCGTTGAATGCCTGAAACATGGTGATCGTCACCGGATGTTGTTCTTGCCTGGTCGTTGTGCTCTGTCCTTGATTTTAGGAAACCCTAATCCTTCTATCTTGGCCTGCTAAAAATAGCAAATGCTTGATTCTTCATTCTCTGTAATTCCGTTTGCCTTGGAATTCGCGCCACGGATTACCTGTCACATGCTTGACCTGCGCTCGCTGAGATCTGGTGCCAACCTGCCAATTATAGCTGCTGCTGAAGTGACTTACTATTTATAGTAAGTGCCCGTTTCTGAGGCTTCCTTTGCTCTGTTTTCCTTGAAGTTTGGACAGTTTGCCCATCGCTGGTGAACTTGCCTATCTGTGCTGACGCCGAGATCAACTTTCTATTTATAGCCCTTATCCAAAACGCCTTACTAAAAATAGCAGGTTCTCCGATTGCCTTCAAATTTTGCCAGTAGCTTCTCGGAAGGATGTCAATCATGATGGATACCTCAGTTTTGAACGTTTTAACCTCTGACTCCTCATTTTTAGCGCTGAAGCTCGAAACCCTAATTTTGTGCATGCTGCTCAGATGAGCTCCGTTTGACCTCGTTTTAGTTGCATGGCAGTCAGCTTGCGTTTCTGAGGTGTCGAGTAGCTGCCCAAGTGACACCTGCTAGAAAGCGGCCGGAAAAGTGACCGACCGGCTGCCGGATGATCTTGCATGTCATACTGCCCGAAAAATCTTGAAAAACCCAGAAAAACCCAGAAAAATTTCCAACATGCAAGCACCGGCTAAAAATAGCAAAAAAGTGGTCACCATTTGCATTACACCTGTCGCGCTCCCTGGAAAACCCAAAAAAATCACATGCGCTGAAAAATGTCTGCATGCAAACCCTAATATTGGCTTCCGAAGGCCGAATGCTGAAAGTTGTCATCCTGCTTTGCATGTCATATCGTCGCGAAGGTCTCGAAAAACCCAGAAAGAATCTCCGGACATGCATTAGAAACTCCGCCCCTAAGCCCTGAAAATTGCCTCCGAAGGCAGAACTGCTAAAAATAGCAAGTTGTCCGCAGTGTGATTGTCGGAATCTCAAAAATGTTGAAGGATTGCCTGTAATTGCACACTTACTAAAAATAGTAAGTTGCCAGAATTCGATGAAATTTCTGTGGAGACCTGCTGGAAGCATACTAACAACAGTGTTAAGCTCAATTTGCAATTTATTCATCTCATTTGACTTCAGGTTGGCTAGGAAAATTCAAAACCCTAATTTTCGGACTTGACCAAAATTTCCAGTTTAAACTCAATGACGGGCACAATCCCAGAAAGACAGACAGTAGAAAAGAGAGACAACGACAAAATGAACGAAAAGCAAAGCCAAAATTAGGGGGTCCCCATTTGCAATGGGGCGATGTGTGAAAAACGTCACAACACGCCCCTGAGCTACAGGGGCGCAATTTCACCATTGGAGGAAGTTCCGTGATATGAAGTCTCCTTGTAATCTCATCTTTTGATCTTGACTGTCGAAGCTCTGGGACTCGGATGATTGCATTTGATAGCTTGTCGGATAGGCAAACTAGTTGCGAAAAGATTAGATGCATCAACAATCAAGAATAATAGAATCTAGACCTCCATTAAGAAGGGCGCCCCTAAGCTACAGGGGTGCCAAAGCTTGTGAATTGATCATCTTCGCAATCTGCAACCTCTGGAATCCTCAAATTCTGACGTCAATTACCAGAGTTTTGAGTCTCAGATAGCCTTGCAAGATAGCTCATCGGATAACCAGGGTAATTCTGAAGAGATTGACCGTGTTTATGAGCATATGCCACAAAATTTGGGCCTTCAAAGAGAAGGCGCCCCTGGGCTACAGGGGCGCAATTTTGCTTTTGCCTGAAAAATATTCATAAATTGATCACTGAAATCCTTGTTTTGGTCATTGAAATGACCATGCAAAAGTATAATTGTTGTCGTGCAATGCTCCTCCATGAAATACCTCGTTCTGAGTCCCCGATTTAGGTTCTGATCAACAGGTATTGCTTTTGACTGACACAATACTGACCAAACTCCATGCTTGATATTGCCCAAAAACTATATTTGACATCATTTTAGCAAGGTTTAGACTCTTTTAAGCAAAATGCCTTGATGAAGCAAAAAAATTTGGTTTGGGTACAACACAGTTGTTATCACACTAGGTATAAAGTGTCATCATCATAATGTGCAAGGGGTTCTCATAGTTGTTTGATTGTGGAGGGTGGGGGGGTGATCTTGTAATTCTACATTTGCTTTTGCTAGTTTCATTATTGAGTAATCATGAGGGAGTTAATCATGTCTCTCACTCTCTCCTTTCCATTTGAGTATTCTACATAACCCTTCCAGATTATGTAAGGTTGAATATGGTTACAGTGAAGAAAAACCATGATGAAAATGATTGACTTTTGAAGCAAATTGGTGAACTGAAGTAACTTCTTCAGCATAATCACATTAGTCTGCCAGATTATTCTACTCTAGAATTAGTAGATACATTAGGTGTTCATGTTCAAACATCTTGTGTGGACACATTTTCTAGGGATGAGCAAATTGTTAGAAGTTGTGGACACATTGAATATTCCTCCAATACTTGTTGCTCCATTAGAATCTAGTGTTAATTCATCCACAACTTCCAACAATTTCTTGTAGCATCAATATTCTAGATGCAATTGCGACATGAGTACTTGGTAGATATGTCAAGTTTGTTTTGTGAGTCTCATCTTACAGATTTGGTGGACGCTATTAAGGTCATTTATCTCCTCTTTGATATTAGCTCCTATGGAGTTGCATCTTCTTTAGATCTCATGAGGGCACATTCAAAACCTCTTGTTTTATTTTTGCCTGCTTGCTTCTACAATGATAGATTTTATAGATATTCATGAGTTCATATATCCAACCCAATCATCATTCATGTTGACACCCTTTGTGGGAATACCATTCTCATCACTCCATTTGTCTTACTTATAATGAGTACCATACATCCATGGTTACTATACCTGAACCTTACAAGGTGCCTAATCCATCTTATCATCATTTGTCATAGTTTGTCTTTGGCTTGGACGTCCTTGAGTAGCATATGGAGGAGTCATCTTTGTCTTTGGCTTTTGTTCTACATCTGTTTTTGCAAGATTCTGCTTTGTCACTTTCTTCAATTAGGCTTGAGACTCCTAATATGATTATGCATCTCTTAGCTTCGACATGGTGACACCAAAGTAGCTTCCAAAGACATCATACATTCTTATCTTTCCTCCCTCATATTCCTTTTCAAAATGGGAAGATATCATGCATATACCTTTGGCTTTGTTTCTTCCTAAGGGGAAAATTTGTTCGATAATCCTAGACAATCTTCAACATTCAATGTCTAGCATCTACCATTTGCGCAAGAGACTTCATCTTGAGGGGGGCATGCATGGTCTCATTCTCTCCTCTCTATCCTAGCAGGGAATTTATCCTGACGTGGGGTTTTATCCTTCTCTTTTGAGAGGGTATCACCTGGACCTTCCCTCTTCATCCTCTCTTGTGGGTGAGTTTTGTCCTTTCTTCTTTCTAGGGATCGTTGCCAAGTTGCCAAGACCCATTTCTCTTTACAATTCTCCTAAGATGCACTTATTGGGTGGATAAGGGGAGTGAGTGGGGTAGGGGGTTGTTCGAATAATATTTTCTTCACCTTGGATATATCTTTATCATAATTGTAATATTGCACCTATTTAATAAGTGTACTTAAGATATTAGGAATATTTAATTATTTTCACCTTGGTAGCTAATAATGGCATGTACACCTTGATTTGAGATACACAAGTGCCACCACTACCTTATCAACTCTTGATTGATAGTAGTTGGGTGCCACCTCTATTTAGTCAAGGCCACATTTGTCTTAGTTAGACCAAATTAACTCACCTCCTAATTGGGAGTGATTGAGAGGTAACTCATACCTCTTGGATTTGTCATCTCCTTGATTCATGCATCCAAGAGGCCTATATATTTGTATGTTACTCTTCTAACTTGTCTCCATGATATTGAATATTGAATATGTTTATTCTAGTCATCTAGATTTGTAATTAGCACAAAGATGCTTGGTCTTGGGTATATTTGTTGTTCATGACAAGTTCTAACAATCTTGTCCTTCAGTAGTAGCCCCAAGAACAAGGAGTGCAATTTGAGAGACCTAAGTTTGAGAATCCTATTCAATCTAAATAAGCTGAAAGTCAAGATGAAAAGCAAGAATAATAAATGGGACAAACCAATGCAAGATTGGTTTAAGATGAACTTTGATGGACCCTCAAAAGAAAATCCGAGAGTTTTAGGAACTAGAGCTATTATTAGAAACAACAAAGGGGATATTTTCAAATTCAGGTTGAGAGCCATGAGCACCAACTTGAACATTGTTGCTGAGCTGAAATGTCTCATCCTTGATTTAGAGTTGGCAATCTCTTCAAAATGCCTACAACTTATCATTATAGGTGACTCCAAAATCATGATTGAAGGTATGAAAAAAGGAAAAGCTCTCTAAATGGTGGGTTCAAAAACAGCTAAATGAAGCCTTTTCACTTTCAAATTGATTAGCATATCTGAAGAAATGGAAACAAGGTGGTAGATTTGCTTGCTAACCTAGCCTTTATCAATTGATTTCCTGTCCTTTTGGCCTTAAGCCAACGATTGGAAGAAGATAAAAATAACGGCAGATCCTAATGGGATAGTTTTGTTCCATTCTTGGGGTGCTATTCATTCCTTGTGGGTTGACCTCTTATTGGAAGATTTAAAGTAGGCTTTCTTGCCCTCTTGTCTGCATGGTCAAGTTTCTTCATTCCCCAGCAAGCTATTAGAATATCTCAGCCTTCTTGCTTGGAGTGTGTTTCCTTTTGCCTATTCTCTCCATCTTTTTCTCTCTTCTTTTGTGCTGGATCAGATCTATCTCTTCAGCCTGGCCAAATTGGCTTTTTCCTTTCCCACTCTCAGAATTTCCAGTTTGAAGCTGCTTTTAATGGCTTGCTCTTATCTTCTGCCACACTTTTTGCGTTTATGCTTGGCATCTTGTCTTGATGCACAAATAGGTGAGATGGAATGCTATCATTGCTGATGAAACTTTCTTCCCTTAGTCTTGATGGTCTTAGCTGCCTTCATGATTGTCTTCCTGCAGCTCTTGCCCATCCTTTACCTCCCCTATTTTATTCTTTCCTTTGTTGCAGTTCTATGTTCCAGCTCACAATTCTTCTCTCCTTTCTTCACTACATAATGTCCTTCCCTTTCCCTGCTTGGTTTTTACCTTGCAGTCCCTTCCATGGGGTCCGGTGTGAGGTGCTATGGATGAAATTATGCCATCCATCTTAGCTTTTATCTTAGGTTGTATGCTCTCTATGGTACTTTACCACCTCCTTCCTCGTTTGGGAAGGACACTAGCTTTCATTCCTGACAGGACGAATGCTGGTTTGAAGGGGCTTCTTCAAGCTGATATGCCTTTTTCTCATAAAGTAACTAGCTATTCTTGCTCTTCTGCTCATGAGAACTCAGTGGAGAATCTATGCTCACGCCAGATCATCTCCAAGCTTAGTCCAAGGAAACCCTTTTGCAAAGCAATAGTGTCCCTTTGGATAACATTTGCCTATTTGGATAACATTCTATCTATGTGCATCAAGATATTTTAGCAAACTCTGTGGAAGAAGAAAATCAGATTCAAAGGCAAAAAGTGCCTTTTTGGAATCCCAGAATCCAAACCATCTGATTACAGGCAATCAAAGTAGCCAGACTATGGAACTTCATAATGATTGGGGCAGCGGTAAAGGCAAAAGAAAAGCAGAGTGTGATTAGCATTGACCAGCCAAAGGTTTTATGTGGGTATCGTCAAGCCTTCAACCCTTCAAGCTCAAGCTAAAGAGGATTCCATGGGTCCCAAGGTCTCTCAGAAGGCCATGTCAGGCCCATTCAAGAGTTGAATAATTCTCAGATTATAGATTTCCTCAGGGAAGTAAGCGGCTTTGTCCAGAATATCAGTCTTTCCCTAAACAACAAAGTGAAGATGTCCAAGAGAATTTCAATTTGTGTTTCAATCTGTTTAATGGCACAAATCAAAAGCTCCAGCTCCAGGGGCAGGAAGCAGTGGACAGGATAAAAATCTTGGAAGAAAACTTTTTAAGTACTCACAGCAATCAATCCAAATGTCGGGGAGTTGGAAACCATCTGTGAACACATGGGCTTTCTTCTCACCAACACCTGCTGCAAACAGAGGCGCCTCCATCATTGAATGTGTATACCAATTTACCAAACAATCATAGCTATTCCAATGCTGGCCCTGTGGTTAGTTTGGAGGAAGAAAACAAACTTCCATAGTGTTGTCTGTTTACAGTTCTAGTGCATTTCTGTTAATTTTTTCCCACTTTTAGTATGTCTGAGCCTGACTCTTGACTTGATGTAATAATTGCTATTGTCTTTCAGTAATTAAAATTCAATTTATAAAAGAAAAGCGATTGGCACTAACTGCCTATTACATAGTTGTTAACTTGTTATTGTAAAAGAGTCATGGTATGGGGATGGTTACATGCAAATTGATATGGCATTATTTTTTTTTTTCTGGGTACTGGTATAGGTTTATATCTAAGTTACTGGTTCGGGTTCGGGTTCGGGGACAGGAGCAGGTACGAGAACCCAGTACATGGATTCGTGGATGCTTTTGAAGTTAAGATACTTGTATAACTTACCGTGGCCAATTCCGGAGGTCAAGATGGTTTAAGAGATGGAATGAATAAATATACATACGCTCAAAAGATCTTGGATGAAGGTTTTTTGATCCAATATTGGATTCTTCTCCCCTTTTGCATAAGTTTCCTTTCCATATGATGGTTTGAGGGAGATTAGCTAGGTTCAATTCTTAAAGTGTTTTTCAACACTTTCCCGTGGAGTCGCCAGATGTTGTGACCTTTTCACACATCACCCCATTCACAATGGGGACCCCCTAATTTTTGCTCCATTTGGGTCTTTTGGCTTTGGTTTTGGTTGGTTTTCCTGCTGTCTCTCTTGGTTCCGTCTATCTTTCTGGGGATGTGCCCGTCTTTAGGCCTTGGTTGAAATTTTGGCCAAGTCTGTGAAATTAGGGTTTTCATTCTTCAGGCCAGTTTGAGGTTAATTGGAGTGAGCAAATTGAAATTTGAGCTAGGCACTGCATTCGGAAAGCTTCAGGAAGGTTCCCATTAAATTTTCACTGAGTTCTGACAACTTACTATTTTTAGTAAGTACTCAATTTGGGACCTTTTCTAAGGACTTTTGAAATTCTGACTGCTACACCACGTTTAGAGCACTTTGAGCTGCTTACTTGCAAAATTTGAGCAAATTCTGACAACTTTCTATTTTTAGCAGTTCTGGCTTCGGGAGCAATTTTTAGGGTTTGCATGTATGATTTTTCAATGCATGTCAGGATATTCTTTTTGGGTTTTTCAAGAGCCTCGCAATGATGTGACATGCAAGTCAAGTTGATGACTTAATATTTTTAGCAGGTACCCATGCAAACCAATTTTTTGGGTTTTTTGAGATCTCTCGAACCGTATGACATGCAAACACATCCAGTAGTCAGTTGATCACTTTTTCAGGCACTTACTATTTTTAGCAGGTCCACTCCAGCAGCCCCCCAGAGCTTCAATTTCACGAGCAAAGCAGTCTAGAACAGAAACGGAGTCAAATGGAGGTCATTTAAGGCACATGCAAGTCAAATTAGGGTTTCCAACTTCGGTACTCAAAATGAGGGGTAAAACTCGAGAAAAATAAAAAACGGATGTATCCCATCACGATCAACATCTCTCAAGGAGTTTGCTGGTAAAATTTGAGCGTAATCTGCATACTTACTATTTATAGTAAGTCACCTCTAGAACAGAACTAAAAATAGCAGGTCAGCATGAAGGGCAGGTGTGAACAGGTCAAGTAGGTCATGAGGATCACATTGGGAAAATTTCAAGTCAAATGGAGTTGCAGAAGTTCAAGAATCAAGGGGTTGCTAAAAATAGAAAATGAGGGCAAGCAAGCTAAAAAATTGGCTAAGTATTCGAGAGCCACCTCCAGAAGTCTCCTTAACACTCCAAATGAAAATTCTAAGGCATGCAAGAAAAATGGAAGCATCACCTCCCAAATGCGCCCAGGTTGAGAAGAGGAAGTTTGAAAAATTGTCTAAGTTGCAAAATGGCAGGAGCCCCTATCAAATGCACCCATCATGGAGGAGTCAGGTGGAGGAAATTTTTAAGTCATCAAAGTTGCCTCACTACCCCTCAAATGAGCCATCATGGTGAAGGTGGCTTGAAAATTCTCCAAGGCACAAAATGGAAGCACACCCTATGGAATGTGCCCAAGGTAGTGTGATGGAGGAAAAGTTTCTAAGGCATCAATATGACACCACCACCCTCTAAATGCGCCCTCAATTGGAAGGAGACCCCTTGAAATGCGCCCAAGCTCCAAGAGTTAAGTTGAAAAACGCTTAAGTCATAAAATGGAACCACCACCCTTCAAATGCGCCCTCAAGCAAGGAGTATGAGGTGAGAAAAAGTTTAAGTCAAGAAAAGTGGAAGCTCCCCCCTCAATATGCGCCCATGATAATAGGTTGGCTTGAAATTTCCTAAGGCATGGAAAATGTGAAGCAGGATACCCCAAATACGCCCAAGTCACCAAGGTGTAGGATGGCAAAAGAAAAAGTTCTAAGGCATGAAATGAAAGCACACCCCTCCATATGCGCCCATCTCATGAAACAAGTTGGAGGAAAATTCTAAGTCAAGAGAAGTGGAAGCTTGACCTAGTAAATGCGCCCATCTTAAGGAGGTGTTTGAGAAATCTTCTAAGTCATAAGAAATGGAAGTACCACCTAGTAAATGCGCCCTTGAAGGAGTTGAGTGAAAAAATTTCTAAGTGTTGTAAAATGGAAGCTCAAGGGGTGAAATGTGCCCAAGTTGAAGGGAGATGAATTTTTTTTTTCTAAGTAATGAAAAGTGGAAGCTCCCACCTCCAAATGCGCCCAAGGAAGGAAGAGGCATAGAAAAATATTCTAAGTTAAGAAAAATTGCTTGACCCCACCTCAAGTCCGCCCAAAAGAGAGAGAATGTGAGATAAAGGCAAACACTAGTGAACAATATTTTTTCAAAGGTGAAAAAGAAAAAAATTAAATGAACTCATTCAAAGTGCGCCCATGAATATAAAGACTATAAAGACAAAGATGCATGAACTTTTCCTTTTTATGTGATGACAAAGATGCATGAAAAGACTATAAAGACTTTATCTAAATATTCCAATTGATTACAAATGAAAGTAAGGTGCAATGCAAAGTGGTTTTCTGATTTTTCAAAGTATATGTTGACTGGAAATTCATGCAGATGTGCTAGTGACTGAACTTTTCCTTTTTATGTGATGACAAAGATGCATGAAAAGACTATAAAGACTTTATCTAAATATTCCAATTGATTACAAATGAAAGTAAGGTGCAATGCAAAGTGGTTTTCTGATTTTTCAAAGTATATGTTGACTGGAAATTCATGCAGATGTGCAGTTACAGCAAAGAGACATTTTGTCAAACAATTTTTGTGCAAACACAAACTCCATTTTTTTGATATTGCAATGATGAGACTGATTAAAATTTTTGACAATGAACTCTCAGCTGATCGCCCTCTAGAAGAGACGATTACAAAATATGCCAATGATCATGCAACTAATGGCAGCGATGAAATGTTATGCAAATGCAATTACAAGTAGGCTGTAATGACAGTGATATATATAGATTTCTAAATGCAAATTTATACAATGAAAGAGGAACCTGATTTTTGCTCTGAGAATGCAATGACAGAATTTGAAACCACGATTTTATCTCTGTAAAATCGACTCAGCCCAGCAAAGTCGTCCCTGTCCCAGTCACTTGAAATCCAAGAGAATGCCTCTAAAATCAAGTTATTTTTTACGCCAATTGTAGCGCCAATGCTCCTTGACTGTCCACGATTTCCCAGCAAGAGAAATCGATCTCTAATGTTGAGAATCGAATGCTACAAATGCCAAAAATCCCTGCGCCTGAATTTCTAGAAGAAATACGATTTCTTCAAATGAAACAATATGCCAATGGACTGAAAATGGTTCTCCAATTGTTTCCTTCAAAATCGAATTCCTCCAATGACTGAAATATTCCTCAAGAAAATATTCAATGCCACCTTCTCAAGACCGAACTTCTTGCTTCTTCAAAATTTGGTCAAAGACCATTAAATTTGGAACAATCGAACCTATAGGAAACAATCTCTTTCCTCAAATGGAATATTAATCACAACAATAAATCAGCTATTGCAATTATGCAAACCCTTCAATAGAATGCAATAATAAATCAGCTATTGCATTAAATCAACTCCTTATTCAGAAGTGCAATAATACATCAGCTATTGCACTAACTCAAACTCTTGCAATGAAGCTCCTGTAGAAACCCTGGATGTATTCCTCAACAATCTCTAGCTAGGGTTAATCTTTCACAACCGAACCTGGTATCCTAGAGTCTTCAAACCCTTGGTCTTGAAAAAGCCTTCAAGCTTCTCCCAAATTGAAATGAGAAGTAAAATAAAAGTCATTATCAAAAGGCTAGCTCCTAGCTCCTTATAAAAATTTCTCAATGACCAACATGAAGCTTCTAGAAAATATTATTATTTTATTCCCAAAGTGACTTTATGATATATTATTTTATTTTAGTCACTTTAATTAAATTAATTAAATATAAAGCTATCTTATGATTTTAATTTATTGAGATAACTTTACAAATAATTAATTTTATTATTATTCCCTTATTTCTCCTTTAGCCTTCGAGAATAATAAAGGTTAAAATGATCTCTGGAGTGGCTACTAAGAAGGGGACATCACATGGGAACCTATCTAGAATAGGGGATTTGTCATGATTCTTTGGGCTGGCCTAAATAATGGCATAACACAGATTGATCATGCAAATAGATTTAAGGGCATTGTCTCAATTGATAGGATTCTCGGTCTTGTTGTGACCTTTTCACACATCGCCCCATTCAAAATGGGGACCCCTAATTTTTGCCTCTGTCTGTTTGTCTCTTTTCTTTGGTCTGCCTTTCGGGGGACGTACCCGCCATTGAGCTTAAACATGAAATTTTGGCCAAGTTTGAAAATTAGGGTTTGTACTAACGTTGATGTCAGCAAGTTTCCACTGAAATTTCATCAGATTCTGGCAACTTACTATTTTTAGTAAGTGTGCGATTCAGAGTATTCCGTTAGCATTTTTTTGAAGTTTCGACAGTCACACTGCATCCAGAACATGTCAAGCTGCTCACTGAAAAAATTTGAGCTGAAACAGACAACTTACTATTTTTAGCAGTTCAGCTTCAGGAGCGAATTTCAGGGTTTATATGCAGAGTTTTTCAGCGCATGTCGGATGATTCTTTCTAGGTTTTTAGGAACATTCGCGATGGTATAACATGCAAAGCGAGATAACGACTTCCAAAATTCTGCCTTCAGAGGCTATTTTTAGGGTTTGCATGTTGAAATTTTCTTTGCATGTCTGAACATTCCTGGTGGGTTTTTCGAGACCTTCGCAATGGTGTAACATGCAACTCAGGATCAGGACTTTTTCAGAAACCATCTTCCGAGGCTATTTTTAGGGTTTGCATGTTAGAGTTTTCGATGCATGTCGAGTGATTCCTTATGGGTTTTTCGAGAGCTTCACAGTGATGTGACATGCAAATGGAGATGATCACTCATTCAAGAACTTACTATTTTTAGCAGATGCATCCCAGCAGCCGCCTCCCAGCACTTCAGAATCACAAATTGATCGCAATGCAACAGAAACGAGAACAAACGAAGATCATTTGATATGCATGCAAGTCCAATTAGGGTTTCCAGCTTCGGGACCTAAAAAGAGGGGTAAAAAGTCAAAATTTTCGAAAACCAGTGTATACCACCGCAATCAACATCTTTCAAGCTATCCGCTGGTAAAATTTGAAGGCATTCGGAGCACTTACTATTTATAGTAAGGCATTCCAGAAACAGGCTGTAAATAGAAAGTCAACATCAGACGCCAGTGTCAACAGGCAAGTCACCTGATGAGGAGCACGTCATTCAACTTTCATGTCAAACGGAGTTGTGGAGGCCTCAGAATCAGGCAGTTGCTATAACTAGTAAACCACCTCCAGAAACATGCCAAAAATAGCAGATCAGCGCGAGGCGTCAGTATGAACAAGTCAAGCAGCTGATAAAGACCCCATGGCATGAATTTCAAGGCGAACGGAGTTGCAGAAGATGGAAAATCAAGCACTTACTATTTTTAGCAGGCTTGGGCAGAGAAATTAGGGTTTCCTAAATTCAAGGGCAAGACACAACAGTCATGCAAATGCAGCATCCAGCCACGATTACCACACTTCAGGCAATCGGCATGCAAAATTTGAAGGCATTCTGAGCAATTGCTATTTTTAGTAAGTTGCTAAAATAGCAAGTACAGACAGATATCAGGCATCAGTAGCACAAACACATCTCGAGGTTCAGAACAAAGCAAAATCCAACCTTTTTGGAGCTTGAACTTAGCTTGAAGCGCGAAATTGACAAACTTTCTAAAAATAGAAAATTAGGCTTAGCATGATCAAATCACCCTAAATCTGGCAAAGAGCATGAAATTGACAAATTTTCAAGTCCAGCAGTGAAAAACGCCTTTAAAAGTTGAAGGTTGATGAAAATTTTCTAAGCACCTTGAATGTGCCTTGAGGAGAAGGGGGGATGATGAAATTTCACTAAGTATTCAAAATTTGAAGTTCAACATCTTGAATGCGCCCTCGAGGTTGAAGAGGAGGTCTTGAAAATTTCTAAGTCCTTCAAATTTGAAGCTCAGGACTCCAAAGGCACCTTAACTCAGTGATAAGGTGAAAAATATTCAAGGCATGAAAAATGGAAGCTCCAGCACAAAATACACCCTTGAGGTTGAAGATTGATAAAAAGGTTTCTAACTTC
>VDFB02095562.1:0-21834 GCA_007258455.2 Sequoia sempervirens | reverse complement strand
AAAGATCAACACCCTCCCAATGATTCCATGCATAACATACCTAATATTGTTCATGATCAATCTTCCATCTTTGATCAAGACCCCTTTTATGATCAAGAAGACCATGATGATCCTCTTAGCCAACTTTATGCATTCCATGGTCAAGAGCTTTCCACCTCACCCATCCATGATGCACAAACATCCACTTCCCATGATGAGATAAGTTCCTCCCAAGCACACATAGAAGATCAAACAAATACATTGGATCTAAGTGAACACAATGCTAATCAAGATCCTAATGGTCCTCCATCACCCACTATCGACCCCATTGCAAGTCCTCCATCATATCCTGATGGTCTTTCCACCCTCATTCATGAATGTTCCTTCTTAGAACAACAAAAACCATTATCTTCCCTTGCTTCATCTTCTCCATCCAATAAGGAACTCATGTCTAGTGTTCCACCTACACCTAGTCTCATTGTCCATTCCACACTCCAAAACATGAACCACCAAGATAAAGGTTTAGACCTTCATGAACAAGGTATTTTGGAGCCTATCCATGTCAAAGTCCCTCCACGCTCTTATGGCCGTGGGCATACATCTCAAGGACACCAACCTAAAGATGTTGGTACTTCCTCATACATATAGACAAGGTTGTATTATGCTGGGGCATGAGACACATCGTCACCTTGGTCCTTATACCTTGGTGCATAACGTCTAGTGCTATATCAAACATCATGGTTGCTCATCTTTCATTGCAGCATAACGTATCATTCATCTCCTTCATCCACTTTCTATCTTGCATCATCCTATCTATCCTTATCATTTCATTTCGAGAGCCTACTTGTGTTTGTTCAACCCGCCTATCCTCTTAAGGGGGCATCATCATTCCATCATCATCCTATCTTTATATCATTATCCATTTTCCTCTATCCATAGCTTTAACTTCTTTGAAATGATGTTACTTCAACACAAATCTCATCAACTCAAAACATCATCTCAAAGAGGTGAAAATGTTGGAAACATGCTTTGAGATTCGATATACCTCATATCCTTCCAAACAAGCCTATTATCATCCTATTGTCATAAGATTTGTCATGAAAAAAATTCCAAGTCTTATACCTAGAATGGGGCATGTTATTTCCTACACAACATAGTCTTTGGAAATCACATCCTTGCTCTCTTATGATGCATACATCCATACCATCCATCCATATATCATGAGCCTTTTATCCCTTATCCCATCACCCACCCTTTCATCCATCAATCCCCTTTATCTCCTTGCACCTAGCCTTGGTTTTCCCCTTGTCATTGGTATCTAGCACAAAGGCTACTCAAATTTTCATCCTTTGACACCTCCAAATATTCTCAAACCTGTAAAATCAAAACATTTCAAAAGTCCAAAAATCAAAAACATCTCAAAAGTCCAAAAATCAAAACATTTCAAAGTCCAAAAATCAAAACATTTCAAAAAGTCCAAAAAAATCAAAACATTTCAAAAGTCCAAAAAAATCAAAACATTTCAAAAATCCAAACAAATCATAAAATGTCAAATATCCAAAAAATGAAATAACTAACAAAAATCCAAGCAATAATCCAAATGTAAGTCAATCCTTAATCCATACCAATCAAGTCAATCAATTTTGTCAAATTATCCAATCACATCCTTTGGTCTTGATCCTAATCTTGTCATAAACCAAATCAAAGTCAATCAATCAATTATCATCATCCTTGTGTTGATCTAGAGACATGTTGCTCCCCACAATGACAACACTATCATCATCATCAATCAATCAATCAATCAATGGTTTATAGCTTGACAAGGGCAATACCTTGTTTGTTTTTGTATCATTTGTTCATGCTTGCTTGCTTGCTTGTGTGTGTGTTATCATTTTATCTTGCATTTGTATCAAATCCATATCATTCTAGCTAATATTCATATCTTGTGTATGTTGGCGTAGCTTTTTGCACTATCCTTTGCATCTAAGGTCACATCATACCTTTGCATTAGACTTTAATGCTCTACATTTACTTCCTCATACATCTAGACAAGGTTAGAGCACAGCCCAAGACACATTGTCACCTTGGTCCTTATACCTTGGTACATAATGTCTAGTGCTATATCAAACATCATGGTTGCTCACTTTCATTGCAGCATAGCGCATCCTTTCATCTCCTTCATCCACATTCTCTCTTACATCATTCAACTTATCCCTCCTTTATCATTTCATTTCATTTCGAGAGAATACCTGTGTTTGTCCAACCCACCTATCCTCTCGAGGGGGCATCATCGACATCAAAATCAGAAACATATCAGGCAAAATATTTTTCTTTAGCTACCGCGCTTCACACATCACTCAAAGAGGGGCAAAATGTATATGCATAAAATGGTCAAGTTTAACTCGCAATTAATTAAATATTTATTATTTAATTAGTTTTTTAAAATCCTCTACATATGATTAAATTTAATTAATTTAATTATATTGTTCATTCATCTTATTCTTCCTTCATAATTAAATAAATTTATTTTATTTAATTATTTTCATACGTCCACTTAATTAATTAAATAAATACATTTTATTTATTTAAATTAATTATCATTGTTTAAACTTAAATTAAATCTTTTTGATTTAATTAAGTTTAAATTTTTCTCTTTCTTCTATTTTAAATTCTTCTTCTAATTAATTAAATGTTTCATTTAATTAATTTCATAAAAGTGATTTAATTAAATAAACTTTATTTAATTAAAGGATCTTGTGCTTTCTTTCTAAATCACAACTAGATATTTTATTATCTTATGTTTTCTTCTCATATCATAATTAAATATTTTATTTAAATATGAGATCTTTTGCTTTTTTCTAAAATCCTGATTAAAGCTTTCTTCTTATCACAAACTTTCTTCTGCTTAAAAAAGCTTAATTAAATATTTTATTTAATTAAGAAAAGTTGGAATGTCATCCACAAATAAATAATTAAATTTTTAATTCAGCTTTAAATCTTTCTTTTATCTTTTTAAAGAAAGATGATTTCTTATCTTCTCTTATCTTTTCTCATCTTCCATAAAAAAATAGAAAATCTGTTTTCGTGTTTTCTTTCTATTTTCTCTTCAGTTTCATCCTTCTTCAGCCATTTGATCTGTCAAGAATTATCATAGCCATTGATCATATCAGCCAATCAAAAGCTTTTGAAAACTCTATAAATACAACCTCTCACAATTCATTTAGGGGGTTGATTCTTAAGTGTCCTCACTCTGTCAAAATTATTCTTCAAATATTCTATCTTTCATCCATCATTCTCCTTCAAACCTTTACCATATCGTTATGTTGCTGAAGTGAACAACCAACATTCCTCCATTATCAACCTTCAAAATCTTGCATTCTTAGTATAGTATGCATTTATTTTTAAATCTCGTTCTTTAGTAGTCATTTTGTGGAGCTTAGCATACAAATCGGAGAGCTTTAGCAAAAATACTGGAGATAGAGGACAATGGGACATCTTCAAAGGAGCTGCTGCATTGAGAGTTTGTTTTACTTTGTTTTATCAGTTTTCCTTTGATTTAAAGTTTCATTGGTGTGCTTAAATAGTATTTTATTTCAATTCATTTACGCATATTATTTTTGATCACACAATGAAGAATGAAAAGTTTTGATTTGCTATTATTCCTAAGACTACTAGTGAAGTTGTAAATGAAGTTCTTATAGAATTTTCTGATTTACTGCAAGAGTTCAAGATGATTGTTTCAAATAATGTGCCTGAAAGAATCACAATAGTAAGAAAAATCAAGCTTCAAATTGATTTGATTCCAGGGGAAAGATTTCCAAACAAGGAAGCCTACAAAATGTCACCTATAGAGAATGAAGAGGTAAATATACAAGTTTCTAATTTGTTGAAGAAGGGTTTGATAAGAGAGAGTTTAATCCCATGTGTTGTGCCTATTGTTTTATCATTGAAGAAAGGGGGAGAATGGAGAATGTGCACAGACTCTAGGGATATCAACAAGATCACAATAAAATATAGATTTCCATTATCAAGAATGGATGATATCATGGACTGCTTGACTGGAGAAACATATTTCAGCAAGATTAATTTGAAGAGTGGATATCATCAAATAAGGATACGTGAAGGAGATGAATGGAAGATGGCATTCAAGATAAATGAAGGTTTGTATGAGTGGTTATTCATGCCATTTGGGCTAACTAATGAACCTAGTATGTTTATGAGGTTAATGAATGAAGTGTTGAAAGAGCTCTTGGGAAAAATTGTGATTGTATATTTAGATGACATTTTAATTTTTGGCAAGACTCTTGAGGAGAATTTGATGCATATTAGACTTGGTTTTGAAAATATTAGAGATGAAAAGTTGTTGATTAACCTCAAAAAATGTAGTTTTGTGAATATGGAATTGGTGTATTTAGGCTTTGTTGTTTTAGGGGAAGGCATCAGGATGGACCCGAAAAAGGTAAGATATATTCTAGAATGGACAACACCAAGGAGTGTAACAGAGGTGAGATCATTTCATGGGTTAGAAATTTTTTATAGAAAGTTCATCAAAGGTTTTAGTAGAATATGTGCACCACTAGCTGAAACTATGAGGTGTGATAAGAAGGAATTTGAGTGGACTACAGGGGAAGTGAAGTGTTTTGATTTGTTGAAGAGTAAAGTGACAATGCAACCTATTTTAGCACTTCTAGATTTCAACAAGGTATTCCAAGTGGATTGTGATGCAAGAGGTAATGTTATTGGAGCTGTTTTGAACCAAGAAGGCAATCATATTGCACATTTTAGTGAGAAGCTAAATGATGCTAAGAAAAATTATTCAATTTATGATCAAGAGTTTTACACAATAATTCAAGCACTTAAGAAATGGAGACATTATCTTATGCCAAAATAATTTGTTTTATATACCAATCATCAAGCACTTTAATACTTGAGTAATCAAGGGAAGTTGAGTCAAAAGCACATGAAATGGGCTGAGCTTTTACAAACATACACATTTGTTTTGAAACATAGGAGTGGGAAGTCTAACAGAGTTGTTGGTGCTTTGAGTAGAAGACAAGGTTTGTTGATTGAAATGCAGGTTGAAGTTGTGGGTTTTGATGAACTCAAGAATATGTATGAAGGAGACTTAGATTTTGGAGAAGCAAGGAAGGCTTGCAAAGAGCCTATTGCAGAAAATAGAACCAAATGGTTGGATTACCTAATCCAAGATGGTATGTCATTTAAAGGTAACCAATTATGCATTCCAAGAAGTTCTATGAGATTGAATCTAATTAAGGAGAAACATAGTTGTGGGCTTGCAAGACACTTTAGTTTTCATAAGACTATTTCACTTATCAGATACAAGTATTATTGGCCTCAATTGTAGAAAGATGTAAGAAAATATGTGGAAGTTTGTAGGGTATGTCAAGTGGCAAAGGGGGTGAGTCAAAACATTGGTTTGTATCAACCACTACTAGTACAAGAGAAGCCATCGGAGGACATAAGTATGGATTTTGTTCTTGGTTTATTAACACAAAAAGGAAATAATTTTATCTTTGTTATGGTAGATAGGTTCTCTAAAATGGAAAATTTTATATCTTTCCATAAGAGTAATGATGTGCAGTGAATGTTGTAAAAAAAAAATTCAAGGAAGTTGTGAGGCTTCATGGAATTCCAAAGAGCATTGTTTCAGACAGGGACACCAAATTTATTGGCTACTTTTGGAGGACTTTGTGGAAGAAGATCAACACTAAATTAAAGTTTTTCTTAGAATACCACCCTCAAATAGATGGCCAAACAGAGGTGGTGAATAGGAGTTTGGGAAATGTTTTGAGATGCTTGGTTGGAGACAAACCAAAAGGGTTGGATTTAGTCTTACCACAAGCTGAGTTTTCCTACAAAAAATATGTTAATAGGAGCTTGGGTATGTCACCATTTCATATTGTTTATGGAAGTAATCCAAGAGTTTTTTCAGACCTAAATAAGATTAATAAAGACATGAAAAAGAGTGCAGAGGTAGAGGACTTTGTAGAGCATATGAAAAGCCTACGTGATGAGGTGAGAAAACATATTAGCAAATTTAATAATTTTTTTGTACAAAAATAATGTTGATTTGAAGAGAAGCAATAAAGAATTTTAGGTTGGAGATGAAGTGATGGTGCATCTAAGAAAGGAGATATTTGTAGTGGGTACATAAAATAAGCTCAAGATGAGGAAGTTTGGCCTGTGCAAGATTGTGAAAAGGCATGATTTCGGTAATGCATATGAGGTAGAATTATCCAATGAGATTTTAATATTTCTCCAATTTTTAATATTTCAGATCTGACCATGTTTCATGAAGGTGAAAATGATGAGTTTGCATCAATTAAGAAGCCACAAGCACTCACACCTACTTCATAAAATGAAAATATTGAAGCAATTCTTGAAAATAGGATGAAAAGAAGCACAAGAAGAAGGCAATACATGGAGTATTTGGTGAAATAGTTTGGGAGACCTGTGGAATATTATTCATGGTTATCTAAGGTTGAGATTACTCATCTTGGATATCCTCTTGGAAAGTGATGAGATCACTTTTCTTCTATTGTGGGTGTCTGATGTAGGAGCATCCATGACATAGTGGCAATCTTGTGTCAACAAAAGAGGTTCAAATTTTGTTGCAATTTTATTGTGAATTTAATTTCATATTTTATCTTGTGAAACTCATTTTTTTTTGTGAATTTGAATTTAATGACATATTAGAATATGAAAATTACAATTTGGAGTAAATTTGGGTCAAAATAGGATAAGGTGGCATAGTGGAGAATATGTTTTAAATGAAAAAAAATGAAAAAGAAAAAGAAAGCATGGGTTTCTTGGAGACCATTAATTTGATTTGTAACTCAAAATTTGAAATTCTTGGGCTCCTCAAAAATATGGAATCAAGAGATGGGCACCCAAGTTTGGAAAAAGCATTTTTTTTTCTTTATTCTTGAAAACAAGAAAGCTTTTAAAGCCTATCTTTCATATTTTCCAAGTTTGGAGGTTTGGAGGTTTATTTTATTAATTTGTATTGCTGAATTAAAATTTTCTAGAGATGTGCATGGATTTTCTTGAGAGTGGGTTCGAATGCAAGAAATTTAAAGATAAATGTATGCACATTGCATTTCATTTGACGATAGCTTGGGTTATGTAAAAAGTAATTTTATTTTTGAATATTTCTTTTTAGAATGCAGGAAAAGAAAAAAAATGGTGTGGATACCTCCAAGAAGGGTTTTTTGAAGGTTTTTTTGTAGATTGGAGTTGTTACGTAGAGGCACAGGCATCATCAACAATTAAAAATTGAAGGGTGTGATTGTTGAGAGTGGTTTATTGTTGCAATTGTTGGAGAAAAGCTTGTTCCAAAGCTTTGATTTGCTGGTTGCAAATAATTTTTATTGCACTTTCCTGGAGTTTTGTAAGGGTTTTATTGCAATCCATTGTTGTTTTGTGACTAATTTTAATCCATTACAAAGTTTAATAAAATTTAGGATAGCTGGTTGCAAGTTGCAAACAAGAGCTTCATCTTTGTTGCAAGCAAGCTATTTTCTCTATGATGAGTGTTTATTTCTTAGCATTATGTGGGGTTTTAATTTTATTTTCAATGATTAATATGATTTAAATTAGCTCCATACATTAATTTACAAAGAAATAATTTATAGGAGTATTAACAATGTGATATCTAGAGTAATTTTGATAGCATAATAGTACCTGCAAAAACACTAGTTAATAGCTCCATCCCAATAACAATATAAATAGGTGAAATAGTACATAAAACCATCAAATGTTTTTTTGGTAAAAGGCATAGAGCCTGCATATATTATATTATATTAAAGTAGAAGTTACATATCGTTACTGCCATCAGGAGGATTGCCCATTCATCAAATCCAAAAGAAAACTAAATCCTTCTAATTACCTCTACTAATAATGCATTACATTACATATAGTATATATGCATAGACTAGATGGATTTACATTTTTAGCACTTGGTATTAACATGACCCTGTCAAAAAGACTATACCACATGATATAATTTAAGGTAGAATCCTTCATACATGCTAAGTATATGCAAAAAAATCAAAAAGCTTTACAAACTTGGTGCTAGTGTTATTCCTCCATACACTCAAGGTCAATGGAATTCTCTCCTTGACCTTCTGCTACTTCAGCATTCTCTTTTGCCTCTACATCCACTTGTACTATGGAGGCATCCATTAATGGAACTATCAGAGGAACAAAACTCACCTGAGAAGAATTCCCTTGAAAGGAATTTATTGGCTAGTGGTATGTGTGTGCTTGAAGAAATTCCATTGCATAATATTTCTCTTTTATATTTGCATCAATGCTTGTGCAAAGATAGTTTAAGTTCTAGCACATAGACCTTAGGAGAATTTAGTCACACTTATGCTCAAATGCTTGCTTAATGGCATTGTAAATTTTTGCAAACCCCTAGCAATACTTAAGATATTTCCTAGGGAAGAGACCTCCTACAAATCCCTTCCCTTTATAAATGTCATACTCTTGAACCCCCCTTAAGAGGGCATTGTCAACCAAGAACTCATCCTTAAAAAAAAATTCAAAAATTTCTTCTAAATCACCAAGTGACTAAAGCAAGTCAAATAAATTTGAAAACAAAATAGAAAGAACCTAAGAAGGAAACAATACTTTTCTTGCCTCCAAACTAGTAATCTCTATCCACAACACTGTACACACACAGTCCTCAACTATTGAGTATTCCAAGTTGAAGATTATCTCTAGATATTCATGTGACAGGTATCCTTCGAATGTTCTTTCCTAGGCCTTAAAATTCATGGGCACATGGAAATTATAGGGTTTTAAGTCCATGATGCCACCTTTCCCTACTCTTCTCTTTGAATTGAGATGAAATATCTAAACCTATAGTTTGTTGTGCTTCACCAAAATCACTAGAGAAAGTGTATAATACTATAGAAGTGCCTATAAAAATAAGATTCAAAGCTTCTTGAGTTGGAAGCCAATGGAGATATCAAATGGTTGTGCGATAGGTGTTTAAGTTTTGATTTTAGTGTTCACATCCCTACATGCCATTAATTTTGGCACAAACCACCATCTTGTCAACTCATGTGAAAACAAAGAATGTATATATGAAGTATATTTAATCTGAGCTCATTTCAAGTAATGATGATCCACCTTTACCTACAAGAAAAATTGTTAGAATAAGAAATATTGTGACATCACTAGGTTGGCCTCATTTAGTTGGGGTGGGAGGCATTTAAAAAACAAAATTAGGGGTGTGAATTGTCTCCCCAATTGTCGACTCAACTCAATAACTTCTGAAAAAATTCCTCCCTTCCCACTCATAGCTTATATGTTTGTAAGAGAGGGGGACCAACCACATCAAGGCTCTAGGTCATTTAGAGTTAAGAGTGGAGGGCTGCCCTAACTTACCTCACTCTAAAGGGGTGTTTCAAATAGGGATTGAGAATGATGAGGACTATAAAATACTTCAATCACCCTTCAAATCCATAATCTATGTTTAGGCAAGGCGAGTTGGTTTTTGGAGTCAATACTGTACCTCAGATAACTCTTTTTCTAAGGATGACAATGAAGTTCTAGGATGATAGTACAATTTGTTGGCATCTCTCTGATGCGCTGGAATCTATATGACCAAAGGATAGAAAGTACAATATAAACTACCAGAAAACAAACTAACAACCTAGTTAGCTATTTTGGAAAGATCATAATAGAATAATAAAGTACAAAAAAGTACAAACAAAGATGATAAAGTAAATAGATGAAAGCTAGAGTAATGAAAATGATGTCACCAAGGTGCCAATTCACCAGCTAGCTCCAAATGCAAGTTCACCTACACACAAGAAATAGGGAAAAATATTGGGTTGTATAGGGTTCTACCTTAGTTAGACCCCCATTTTGGTGTTTCCACCTCCATGGACAACTAGATAGCAATGATATATAAAAATGTGATAAAGAAGTAAAGAAAGTAGAGATTTCAAAAAACACTACAAAATAGTAAAGTGCTACTCAACCAAAACACAAAGGAGAGGAGTGAAATGTTAGCACCTCCACCAAAAGGCTCACTAGCCAATGGAGGAGAAAGTAGACTTGGCAAGGCTGCCACAACCTCAATTTTGATGGAAGGAGGTCTCACAAGACTCTAAGCCCACGTTGCTATGGCTTGCTTCAAACTTTCATTGTGGAGTTGATGGAGTGTTGCTGCAACAAAGTGTTGAAGTGTTGCTTGAGAGTGAAAGGAATGTTGGAAATGATAAGAAATGACTTGAGAAATTGCAAGAGCTTATGAGTAGATCAAATGGAAATGAGAATGAATGAATTTGAAGGAATAAGTGGGAAGAATCTTCCATTTTCGGGGTTGGTTGGTCAAAGAGGGACATTACTATTCCATAGAAAAAATGAAACTTGCTTGATTTGGGGAAAATTGATGATAAATTAGACTTAATAAGGCCTTGATTTGGTGTTTTACACATCCACACTAGGTCTTGGACCCTTGCAAATAGTTTAAAATGCATCTACCAGTGTCTTGTAAAGGTGTTGTAAAAGACTTTCACACTTTTCTAGCCTTAATGAACCCATCTTCCCTTAATTCAACATTATAAAATGTGTTTAATAAAATTATCACACTAATCTAGAAGTTTTTTTAATTAAACTTAATGCTAATCTAGTATTGTGATATATGTTTTCGTGGATGTGTGCTGCAGGCTAAGTGGACTCATTTGGTGTTTGTAGGGGTGTGTTTGTCACGCTTTTAGGTGGTGTTTTTGTGCAGGCTGGTACTCTTTGCATGTGGTGGCAGGCTTGCATATTGTAAATCACAGGAAATGTTGATGAAAATGCCTAGCACCAAATTAAATGTGGACATGCTCCTGCCAGTACCAGAGCATTAGAGATGAGCTGGGTTTAGAATTGCTGTGGGAATGATTGCAGTTGGGTTATAAGGGTGGTGAATGAGTCCCATTTGGGCCAATTTTTCCCTTTTAGCAGGAAAAACTAATATTTAAGTTTATTGTTTTACATGTCAGCCTTAAGGATCTAATTTATAGGAAAATAAGGTGGATTTCCTATAAATATAAGTCTTTAAACCCTAATTTACATCTCTTAACTCATTTCATAATTTATTCATCATCCATCTTCTCTTTCAAGTCAAGCAAGTTTGGGTTTTAGCATTGCAAGTCATCAAGATAGCTTCCTAAGACATTCAAGGGTAGATTCTTCATGTTTTGCTACATATATTCAAGATCAAATATCATGGAAAGGTAATAACTCCATTATTTCATGCTTCAATACATTCTTTCATTATTTGCTTTAATTACCTACAAAGAGGTATGACCCAGGCAAACCCCCATGCCCTAACATCCAATATTTCTATTTCTTGTCTTGTGTGTTTGTAGATTTAGGAATCTTAGAGATTTAGGAATCATTGAATATTGCATTGAAAAGTTTTTCAAGTCATCTCTTCATTGGATAAGGAAAAACATCAACAAAAAGTCATTTTCAGGCCCAAATCCAATAGTTTCCTAACTTGACACCTGAAGAATCAGAAAGTGTAGACATTTCCTCCTTTGAATCTTCAAAAATTCAAAATTGGACTCATTTTCCATGGGTGCCGAATGAGTCCCACTTCCAGGCTTGTTTTTGGTTTTTTGCATTTTTTGACACCCATTTGTCCTAAACAGGTTCCCAAACAGTTTTACAGATCTGAGACTAATTCTCCCAGAATGGTGAATGCATCCCACCAAGCCTAAAAATTAGCATCAATCACATTTGAGAAGCCATTTCCAGTATTCATCCATATCTTAGGTGCACACTTTCAGTTTCATCCTTTTCTGTTCAGTTTTGTTCACATTTCTAGTCCATTTCTGCATAACACAATATGTTTTCAAATAAGTTGCATTATTTAATTTCTATTCAATAATCAATATATTTCATTAGTTTACTACATTTCAATCATTGCATTTAGACAAAATTTCATCATACATACCTTACATTGAGTGAACCACCTAGATTTTTGGTGTGGGATCTATCTCTTTCCATCACATGAAAAACCCTAATTGAGCATAAGAGACATAGCATTCCTAATCCACCTAAAATATTTGGTTAATTTTGGTGAACCTACTTTTTAAATACATTCTTGTTTGATTTGGAGTCCATCAAAGATCTAGCCTTACTTTGACTTTGCATTAGTTAATTGGCATGCTAGGTTTCAAATTTTGCATTCATAAAAAGTGCATTTAGGTTGCATTGTTGGCATCTAAATTCATTTAAATTTTCTAAAATTCTGCATTTTTAACTTAGATATGCAACATAACACTCAGAAAACATCAAAATCATTCCAAAATTTTTGAAAATTTTGACAAAATTCCATATTGGGACTCATTCTCCACCTTGGGTGAATCAATCCCTTTTCACCCCTGAAACTGCCCTTTACAGAACTGACAACATTGTTTTTCAGCTTCTATTTGGTGCCATTTGTTGGACACTAGGAACACTGAGAGGGGGGGTGAATCAGTGTTCAATGATTTCTACTTCCAAAAAAGATCTAAAATAATAGAACTTCATTTATCATTTCCAGGACATAACAAATGAAAATATTCAAAACACGCAATCATATTAGTGAACACCATAACACTAGATATTTTTACGTGGAAACCATGTTAGGGGAAAAACCATGGTGAAGATCAATCCACAATGTTTACTCTATTAAAAGTAAATAAAAGAGAGGAATGCACTTGCATTCAGGTGCATTACCTAAAGCTCACTGCTGAAAGAAAAAGAGGCTCACTGCCTTATAGATATAATAAAGTTTACAACAAGATTTGAACTAAGAATACAACATCAACAAATGCTAGGATTCAGTTCCACTAAAGCTCAAGACTAAATTCTGGATCTCTTGACCAGATCACACTTCTACTCTGCTTTGCTTCTGCACTGCACTACTTAACAAAAATGATCTACTCTTTTTCACTCTTTCCTAGATGCATACATACTCCTTTTTTGCACATTTGCGCACACACCCTCATGTATATATTTCAAAATGAATTATAGATCTCCTTTATATACCCGCTAGAACAAGAAATTCAAAAGTATGTCAGCCTCACAATAGGATAGAATATCTTTCTTTTATGTCAGCTCACATCACCTAAGTGGAAGATAAGCGTACCTACACAAGTCAGCTAGACTTTAGTAGGGACCCAATCATAAGTAATAGCAAAATAACATTCCACATAGATCCACAAAACATCATACGAAGCATGTCGAACACAATGGAAAATAAGCCATGAATCATGCTACCAAATTTCTTAACTCCAAATCCAACTTAATATAATACCACAAAACTCATCAGAGGATAGTGCAATTGTTAATAAATATTTCTTGGAGGTCCACACTATGAAATAAAGATCTAGTATAGTGACCGATATCATGTGCAGTTTCACTTGCACAACTGAATGTCCTGTTCCCCAAACTTATTGTCGGTAGAAGTAATGCCAATAATAAGGATCATACTACTAACTCTAGTTGCCATCAATGACAACACAAGTAGCCAAAAACAATCTCTCTAAGCCATATTCCAACAATCTCCCCCTTTGGCATTGATGACAACACATAATGAAAATTTGACTAAGTGTCAAAACCAACAACAAAATTATTGCTCCCCCTATAGATATTTGGGAGATTTTTCACTTATTCTCTCCCCCTTTGACATCAATGAAAAATCTCTATTATATTCACTCTACATTGCACTTACTTTTACTCCATTCTATCCCCAACTGATGATGCAAAAATTTGATCAAAATTTGACAACTACAGCAAGAGTTTAGAAAATTATTTTATACCTAGCTTTCATTTCTGGAAGGAATTTCTTCCATGAATCTACCACAATTCCAATGGTAATGATCTATTTGTTATTTTCTAAGGCTTTTTTGATGATTTGAACTAGCAACTCAGGAATGATGATTGTAGCTTCCAGCTTTTCTCCTGACTTGAGCACCTCAACCATCTGTTCTAGTCTCCCTTCAGTTAGGTCTTTTACATTCCAGAAGGTGTCAATAAGAGTATTTCTAGCACAGTGTACCTTTTTATGCTCATCCTACAGAGCATGAACCTTCTTCTTCACATCTCCATCCATATCCAAAGACATATAGTAATCTTGACTGGTTTTGACAATCTCATCGTCAATTTACTACAACTTGTCTTTGTACTTGCCTACCACATGAGGCCACTTTAGATAGTAATTGAGTACCTTATTTCCTGAATGAATACACTATCTCAACACATTCATTTTCTTCTTCAACTTGGAAAGAGATAGCCTAAATTGTATCTTTAAATGAGAAATTATTTCCTCCTCTTTTTTTTCCAGAGGTATAGTTTCCATAGCTTCTTTGACACAATCAATTAGTTCTTTTGGGAGCACATCCTATAGACTTTCCAACTCAATATTATTATCAAAAAAATATCCTCCTAGAGTGTCCTCAATGAAATCTTGCTCATAGGATGGTCCATTCAACCATATATCTAATATCTTCTACATACCACCCTCATTCTGAATGATTTGCACAACCTTTGACTTGAATAGAGCACATTCTTCATCACTGTCTTCTGCAATTTCCACAACTGGTTTTGGTTGATTTTCTAAAGCATGATCTTTAGAAACTTCATCTTTTACATCCACAACTAACTGACATTTTCCCTTTTCTTCAACCTTTGCAGACTTGGGTACTAGTGGAGTGACATCACCCATATCATTTCCTCTCTTATGAATTTTCTTAGCCTTTCCAAAGGATGACCCACCTTTTGTTATCTTTACTAGGATAGGGATAACACCTTCCCCAAACCTTTCTAACATATTTCTAAAAAATATTTCATACACTTGTTCACAGTTCTCAAAAGAATTATAATGATTGAAGATTTTCTTACAAACTATAATATTTCTCTCCATACTACATTATCTTTCGTAGGGAAACAATTTAGAAAATACATCATAATGAAAATTACTAGAGTTCCAAACCTAAAAGGGTAGTCAATATCCTTCATTAATTGAACATTTTCCATTAGTTTCTCCTTTACCAAACTACATAGATCGAAATCTTCATTTTCAATTATCATTTTATGAGCGATATATGCAACGCCTGCCAAGGTTGATCCTTCATGATTTCTGAATAAGATATTGTATGAGATTTCATGTACCACATACCTTTTCAAAGGACCATTAATCATCACAATTAACATAGCCCTCATATCTCCCCTTATTCTGGTTAGGGATTTGACCTCAACATTGTGAATCAATTTTTTCTTTGGTAAATCACCAACATTGCATAAGCCCATTAAATTTCTAATCACATCCTTAAAGATTGTTTAATAATAGTGGTTTACAATTCTTGAGAGGAACAAATTTTAGCTGAAATCATATATTTTTAGAAAATATAATGATTTAAGCCTTAAAAAGTTCCATTTGAAGGATTCCAGTTGAAGAGGGTTTGATCAAATCACTTTAGATCAAACCCTTGGATAGAACTAGCTGGTTTTTAAATAGCCATACCTGCTCGTATGCATCTCCTTTACACCTATCAAAATGCTGATAAAAATCACTTTGATTTAGCTTTTGGGGGATCGAATGAATTCATTTAAAATTTATTTCAAATGATTATGGTATTCCTCAGAACAAGCTATCCAATGAATATAATTTTAATATGTTTTGGTTTTGTTATGTATTTGTTTTTTAAGTTTTATTAAACATAGGTTTTTCATTGAAAATGAATTTCTTTGTTCACATGTGGAAAAATAGAAGATTATCAAATTTTTTTTTTGAAAAATATTAGTGCACTAGATATTGAAGTCCTTGATCCAACAAAAAATAATTTTGACATATAAAAAAAAGGATTACCGCGTTATCACGGTCGGCGTTGTGTTTTAATTGTAATTTGTTTGTTGACTTTTGAAACTTGATTAGGAAAAAAATATTCAAATAAAGCATATCTAACCAAGTGGAAGCTTTGGAATATCAGAGTTACAAATCTAAAATTTGAAGGTATGATTTTTCTCATGTTGGAAAAATTTAATATGCGTTACCTCTGATTGATAGATCACTTTTAAAAATATTTGATTTTTACGAAAAAAAATCTATTTTCATGGAGATGGAAAAAAAGTGCAATTTTGTTCAAGAATTTTAGAAAAAAAAAAAAATATTTTTAGAATCACAAAGACAAAATTTGCATTGAGACTCTGGGTTTTGCATCATTCGATTCTCCATGGGTTTGGCACTTCTGTGGTGCGGTGTGAAGATTTGGTTAGAAATAGAAAGCAATTTCGATTATCCCAATTTTGGCCGTATTGTGCTATTATGGATCACTCCGCCAGTAATTTGATAAGGCTTCAGCCGAGTGTAAGGATATCACCATACAATTTGCTTAGAGCAAACCAAATTACTTCTGCATTGAAGAAGTGAGGATATTCGTTCCATATATCCAAACTTGTATGCTTAGATCCTTCAAACCTCCTAAAATTGGTGAGCGGAAACAAATTCCTTTCATCCCTAATCTTTTGACTACTATACTCATCCAGAGTTAAGGTTCCTTTGATTTTATTCATGATTATCTTCAAACAGAGTTCTACTGATTGCAAAAGTAGATATAAAATTAATGATCAATAGAAATACCCAGAAATTCTCTACAAGGATCACCTTTTGCACCTTTGAAATTTTGTAGAAAATTCTCTCGAACTATTCTTCTTCAATGCACGATGAAAAATTAGGGTTCCAAGTGCCCCTTTTAAAATTTACTTTTTTCCACATTAAATGTGTTGCCCTAGTAGTTCCAGTCACTCAGTAAACTTAGACAGCAAGCAAAAAATTTGACTTCGGACCTATACCATTCCACCCAATTCAATATATGATTGCTAAGATTTTCATTCATGAATTAACATGATGACTAATGGAATCTAGCAATTCAGAGCCAATTATAAAGAGGGGGACATGAGATCTTCATGAAAAACTCCCCCTAGGCCACTGGCCTGATATTAGTTTCTAGAAGAGCTACCAGAGGGAACTTCCAGTACAACCTTGTTTCCTTTGTCAGATTCACTTTTCTTCACCCATGTTCTCTTCATTTGCTCTCTTATTTCTTCCAAATTTTCCTTTTCTTTTCCTTTATTGTCTTTCTGTGAATTTCCTCCTTGATAAACCAAACCTCTTTTATTCAAGTTTTTTTTCCTACATAATTTTGCAAGGTGTCCAAGATTGTTACAGTTGAAACATACCAGACATTTTTTTCTTTGCCAGCCATTCCACTAATTTCCTCCTAACCTGCATTGATTAACGATATGTCCAAATCTTCCACAGGTATAACATTTGATGTTACTTGTATTGATAGGCATGCTTCTACATTCTAATGCCTTATGACCAAACTTCTTGCATTTAAAACATTGATAAGAGAATGATGGAGTACAAGGACTGAGAATCCATATGACCAAATTTATTACAAGAAAAGCAATATCCATTAAATCTTTGAGCATTGGGTTTCCTTACTAGATGTCTTCTCCTTTGTTCTTTTCTAAGTTCTTTTGTTCAGATCCAAAGCTTTCACCCTTCTCATAGCCAAGGCCTCTCTTTTTATTCATATTCTTCTAAATTTTGGTTATCTCATCAAGCTCAGCTGAACTTATCCTGAATTTATCCTTGAATTCATTTGCAATAGTAAGTTCATTTACAAGAGTAACTATCTATCTTTCAATTTTATGTTCATATTTTCTAGCCTGTTGTAGTTCAACCTCCAACTGAATGGTTCTATAGTTAATTCTACTGCATTCTTCAGATTTTTCTTTCAAAGATTGGGAAAGATTCTCCTCATTCTTCTTTGCTTGTTCAATCTCTTTTATAAACTTCATTATCATAGATTCCATCTCAACTTTTAGGGTTGCATTGTCCTTGGCTAGATTTTCACATTCTTCTTTTATTTCTTTTAGGGTTTGATTCAGATGAACATCATCCAGACCTTTGATTTCTTTTTGATTCAACTGATCACACAACTCTTTCCTCTTTTCCCTTGACCCATTTATCTTATTCTTTAGTGATTGAATGAATTTTTCAGCATCTGCAAGATTTTCTTTCAGCTCTATGACCTTTGCTTTAGATTGATCAAGATCATCAAGTGCCACCATAAGCCATTTTTGAATAACACCAATGTCCATTTGAGATTCAAGAATCACCTCAAGCTATTAAAATTTTGAAGAGGAACCATAGCTATGATACCAATTGTTGGACACTGGGAACATTGAGAGGGGGGTTGAATCAGTGTTCAATGATTTCTACTTCCAAAACAAATCTAAAATAAGAGAACTTCATTTATCATTTCTAGCACATAATAGATGAAAATATTCAAAACATGCAATCATATTAGTGAACACCATAACACCAAATATTTTTATGTGGAAACCCTATTAGGGGAAAAACCACGGTGGAGATCAATCCACAATGTTTACTCTATTAAAAGTAAATAAAAGAGGGGAATGCACTTACATTCAAGCGCACTGCCTAGAGCTCACTGCTCAAAGAAAAAAAGGCTCATTTCCTTACAGATATAATAAATTTTACAACGAGAATTGAACTTAGAATACAACATCAACAAAATCTAGGATTCAGCTCCACTGAAGCTCAAGATAAAATTTTGGATCTCCTAACCAGATCGCAATTTTGCTTTGCTCTGCTTCTACATTGCACTGCTTAACAAAAATGATTTTCTCTTTTTCACTCTTCCCCAAATGCATACATACTCCTTTTTTACACATTTTCACACACACCCTCATGTATATATTTCAAAATGAATTACAGATCTCCTTTATATACCCGTTAACAGGAAATTTAAAAGTATGTCGGCCTCACAAGAGGATATAATATCTTTCTTTTATGTATGCTTGCATCACCTAAGCGAAAGAAAAGTGTACCTACACAAGTCAGCTAGACTTTTTTAGGGCACCAAACATAAGTAATAGCAAAAAAAAATTCCACATAGATCCACAAAACATCATACAAAGTATGTCGACCACAATGGGAAATAAGCCATGAATCATGCTACCAAATTTCTGAACTCCAACTCCAACTTAATAAAATACCATAAAATTCATTAGAGGATAGTGTAATTGTTAATAAATATTTCCTAGAGGCCCACACCATGAAATAATGATTCGGTACAGTGAGTGATATCATGCGTAGTTTCACTTGCACAATCGAATGTCTTGTTCTCCAAACTTACTATAAGTAGAAGTAATGTCAATACTGTGGATCATACTGCTAACTCCAGTTGCCATCAATGACAACACAAGTAGCCAAAAATGATCTCTCTAGGCCATATTCCAACACCATTACCTACCTATATCAATTAGTTGATTTTTTGTAACATGCATTTCATTAGATCTAGCTTAAAATAACTCATTTCATGCATTGTATAATTTCACATTTGCATTTTGAACATTTCATCTTTCAAATTATTGCATATTGTAATCAACAACTTACTTTGTTTTCCATTTAAAAATTACATATAAATCATTGCATTGCACTTTATTTACTTTTGCATAGCATGTTATTTTTCACAAGATTTGTCTTTGATTTGATTAAACATGGATTTTATAAGCACAATATCCCCTCTTATGAGTTTGATTTTGATTACAACAATGAGGAACATGTTAGTCATAGCTTTGACCAAACTATTACATTACCCATTGGTACGAATGGAGTTGTAGACAATCATAACACACATAATTGTTCTTTTCCCAATACCTTTCCTATTAGTAGGTATCTTGGTGAAGGAAGTTACAAGTCTTGAGGGTCTTGATTGTCCAGCTCCTTATTCCTCTTTAGAAGATGTTAGACAAGAAGAACATGAGATCATAGACACATTTCTACATATCACCTTACCTAGTCTCCATAACCATGATAATCAAACTTGTCCATCTAGTAATATCCCTCCTCAATGTAAAGAGGATAGGTTGGTGTCAAACGAAATCCCTATTATGAATCATGAAACCCTTGATACTCACTTTCCTCATGCTCCTCCCATTTGGGATAATCTATTTGAAAATCATAGTGGTCCTTCTCTTGATGCCTCCCCTACTTGTGATGAAGCTACTTTACAAAACTTGGATGACCATATTACAAGATCTCCTACTAGGGTAGATAGCATGGAACAAGAGAATGAGACCTTAAATACAAAGGAAACTCAACTAACACCTTCTCTTAATCATCCCCCTCTTGATAATCCCATCATTGATCATTCCTCTATTAGTGATGAAGTCATTTTGGGAGAACCAAGCCTTACTTGTCAAGAACATGTGGCTTATTTTTCTCCTAAATACTTTCCTTCTAGGGAGAATATCATGGTACTAGAAAATGACAAAAATATTAATGTGTCTTCCTTCAATAAAAAGGTGATTCTAGATTTCCCTTTATTAGAGATACATCAAACCAAGATTGTTGAGGTTATGAATGTGCAAGTTTCCATTAGATCCCCCTTGATCAATGGACCTCATATACCTTGTGGGACATCCTGACAACCCTCTAATTCTCTACCCACCTTCACACAAAAAACAAACTCAAAATCAACCTGAACTTATCCTTTACCCTCCTTAGAATAATGTTTCATAGCAACTGATTCATAATACTGTTTCTCATACATATAACACTCAAAACAATTTGCAACCACCACAACCAACCAAAACACCCCTACACTTACCTAACCCTATCATCCCTCATCCTATCTTACTAGAACCTCCTAGTGGAAAGGAGTACAATCTTGTCAAACAACTAAAGAATACTCCTCCTAAGATATCATCGTGGGACCTTATTCAAGCCTCCCCTCAATATCACAACATGATCCAAACAACCTTACAACAATTTCCTATTCCTTCTAATGTGCCACCAACTAATATAGTAGCCATGATTCAAGGACTACATGCTGACAATGTTTTCCACCAAAGTGAACTACCCTCTTTGGATGTGCAAAAATAAAATGAAGCTTTAATGATCATACCACAATAAAAACAAAAAGGGATAAATATAAATCTTGTAGATACTAGTTCTTCCCTTAATGTGTGTATAACTGTGACCCTTCTAGATAGGCTTGGCATTGATCAATCAACTATTTGACCTGATTCTTTATCTATTAAAGGATTTGACAATGTCAAAAAGAAACTGCTAGGGGTGATCATTATACCTCTTACCGTTGGAGTGGCCACCTTGAATGCACCAATCCCTGTTATGCCTTATGAAATTTCATGTAATCTTATCTTAGGCATACAATGGATTCATGTAATGAAATGTGTTCCTTCCACTCTTCATCACAAAATGAAATATATATACAACAACACAATCCACACACTTGATGTTGATCTTGAACCTGATAGTGTCTTACAACTTTAGAAAAATAAAGAATATTCCTTAAACACATCAACATCAACTAAACCAGTGGAACCTATACAACAAAACAACAAACAAAACATATTGAAAATCACATGAAGCTCTTAGAAGATGATTAGGGTTCCTTGGATTTTGAACATGAAGATTCAAATAAGGGAAACAAAAATGCAGATGACCCTTCAAAAGCATCTTCCTCAACCACTTTAGATATGAAATAGACTACATAGCCACCTTTGACAATGCTTATCACCAACCACCACCTAATCCCAAAGCAATGAAAAAGCTTTATGGAAAAGGGTATGAGCTTATGAAACAAGTTGGCTATAGTGGAAAAGGATATGGTGCTCATGAACAAGGTATCTGCAACCCTATAGAACCTATCACACAACAAACCACTCATAGTCTTGGTTATTGTCCTTTGATAGAGATCACCAAGCCTTCAATCAACA